>JAJJWW010003450.1:0-50550 GCA_023531295.1 Papaver armeniacum
AAATGATTAGATTTTTTTTATATTAATGGATAGTCATAATATTAAATATAAATAGTAACTTAAATATCAATTAATGTAGTATTTTTTATATATGTTGGTTTTTCCTTTGTTAGATATTTATCATTAATACTAAAAATTAATATAGCTATTTCTATATTTTTTTCCTTTTTAAAAGATTAAAAAATATAAATCCTTTTATTCCGTAAATACGCGATTTATTTTTTTATTCTAATCATAAATGTCCAAAATTATAATGTACTATTTTGTTAATTTTCTGATCTTTACAATAATTACAGAAGATAAATGTAATTATTTTATTTCATAAATATGTTAATTTGATTTTTTTTATTTTAATCATAAAATGTCCAAAATTAATATAGTAATTTTTGTATTTTTTGGATCTTCATAAAATTATAAAAGATTATTTTATTCCATAAATATGTTGAATTGATTTTTTTTTTATTTTAATCATAAATGTCCAGAATTAATATAGCATTTATTTTAATCATAAATGTCCAAAATTAATATAGTAATTTTTGTATTTTTTGGATTTTCATAAAATTATAAAAGATTATTTTATTCCATAAATATGTTGAATTGATTTTTTTTATTTTAACATAAATGTCCAGAATTAATATAGTAGTTATTTTTATTTTGGATTTTCAAAATAAATGCACGAAATTAATATAGCAATTTTCTAAACAATGGGGCCATTCACGCGTGTGTCCCACCAATCCAAACCCAATCTACACCGCATAATATCGATCAACGCACCATATAAACGTAAATTTCATCCGACGAATACGAATGGTTTCTCAATTAGCTAATGAGAGCGAGGTTTCGCCACCACCCAACAGAGGAGGTAAGCAAAGACCAAAGGCTACTTTTATTCCTCTCGAGTGAGGGATGGTATTCGAAGTTTTAGTTAAGTTGATTATCTAGCGATCCGTAAAGAAAAAAAATTAATGAAGGAAAAAATTAGTGCCACTTGTCGCCGTGCAATTAAACGGACATGGGGGCACATGGTAGTGGAGGACATGGGATCCAGAGCCGAAATATCCAAAGGTTATTAAAAGAATATCTTTGGGTATCAAAACAGCATCTACTTTTAATTCTCTTCTAAATAGTTTACAAAATCCTAACAGATCTTCTGAATTAAATCACTTATACATTATAAAACACCATGAAAACACCATGGAAACACCAGTACCAGCATTACAATTTTTTTTTCAAAACTTGTTATTCCAATCAATCACTATGTCAAAATCATTTTCAAGCATAGTATCTATTGCTGCCATCTTCTTCTTCACTTTGCTTACTTTATCACTATTTTGTGCGCAGTCAGTCGAAGGAGAAAACAAATCCGAACTATCCAAAAATGATATAGGTCCTAACATCAGCACTCCACAACACGGGCTAAGTTGGTCAAGTGAAATAATTTAGGTGTGCATAGATTACTTTGTCACAAAATTTCCTATGAGATCTAATTAATTTTCGCACAACTAAATTTGTAGTATGTCCGTTATATGATCCCCAAACGGTCAAATACACAACACTTTACAAATTAATACGTAAGAAGAGACTATGAGAATCACTGTAAATATCAATGTTTGTGGAGTATTCACGAGATGGTGGTAATGCATGGAGATGGTCTCGCATCCGTTTCAAAAGATGTTTTCTTATTAATTTTTATCATGTATTCTTTTTGTGTTCTGATTAATACATTTGGTTCCTATGTGAATCAAATATTTACCGAATAATTAATTAAGAATATCTTGTCTTATTAACAGTGATGATTAGTATACTTATATTCAGCGAGATGTTTTGGAATAAACTCTCAAAATGCTAGATTCATGACGAAATGAAAAATTGAAAGGATGTTCTTACAAACAGGGTCTATTTTTATTTTTATTTTATGGAGAAAAGGGGAATTTATTGAAGAGAGGAGAAAGAATTACAAAAACTTACAAGAGCTGGAGAAAAACGGTGAATACCTGGTCTATTATATGCATGGTCTAGCGAAGTCCATGTCTATCGAAGAAATACCATAATTATTATTTTTTCCAACCACACATGGCAGCATGTCTTTGCTTAATTAGCAGCAGAAACTGCAGTGCTAGATTTCTTGTTGCAGAATATATTGTTACAGAGTGCTCCGCCGCTTCTTTATCAAGTTCACTTAAGCAGCATATTTCCACGAACAACTAGCATCAGATAGTAGAATCATAAAAAAATTGACTGAGAAGGAGATCATTCGATCTGATATTCTCCATATCATCCGGATTCTGTTTACTCCGATGATATGGAACGCAGATCCGTGATGTTTTATTATTTCTGATGGTGAAGATGACAATTCTATAGATGCTTACCTCTAAATATGCTTGGGATCCGTTTTCCAAAGAGATGTATAAGATATTAAACCCCGATTTGAAGAGGCTTGGGAAAATTGGAAGAGTTGTCAAAGTGTGTTATAGGTTCAAATTAGGTTATCTATATAAAATAAGTGACAGTTCTGTATTCATACATTCCTTACCTTGTTGTGTCTAAAACACAAAATTATGCATTCTGGTTAGGAAACAAAGGTTTACCATGTGGATTCATATATAAATTCAAGCAAACGACATAGATTTGATCAAACATCCAAATAAGAAAAATGTTCACTGCCGCATGCATTCGTGAAGTTCCATTGTAAGAGCAGACCTCACAAATGCTTATGTCTCAAACAAGTTTTAACTAAAAAGGTGTGTGCGAAGGCTATCGTAGAGTGTTAGAAAAGTGATGTAGCGAATGACGCCGCAAATTTCAATCATGAGGAAAGTGTGAAGATTTTAAGTAGATTGAAGTTAACTTGCGAAGAAATCCCTTGTAAGAATGCAAGAACACTAATTGATCCGAAAATAAAGGTTGGCTTAGCTATCATCCACTATGTAATATCCTATATAAAGGACCAAGCAGATTTGAGAAAGGGGAGAACTTTTTGAGAGAGTTTGGAGAGAACAGATAGGAAAGAGACAGTCTAGAGTTATTCTGATTTCTTTGTACTCTTATTATTCTTGTAAGATTCTTAAGAAAAATAAATAAAACTTTGGTAATTGATCGTGAAATTGGATTGGATCATTCTTGTTAGGGTGTAGTTTTAGGAAATCCTGCAACTACATATATATTGGCGCTAGAAACAGGGACTAGAGATATTAAGAGATTTGAAGAAAGTTTGAAAAAATTGGTGGAGAATTTGTTAAATTTGTAAGAGATCAATAAAATTTAAAAGATGGTAAGGAGAAGCACAAGAATTGCAGGAAGAAGGAGATAGGAAATGGTAGAATCTACTAGGATGGGAGCAAGAAACGATGGAGAAGAACGAATCAATCCCCTATTCAGCATGCACCAGTACAAAGTGGAAACATTGATTATGATAGAGTCAGTGTACACACTTGGAGGACGGGCTCAATAGAGGAAGTTGAATAAACACAACAATTGAGGCGAGTAGAAGGAGGAATAATTCATGGAGAAGAGGAGAATGAAACACTAGAGACATTAAGACAGAGGATATTTGAAGAAAGGATATTAGAAGCAGAAGAACGTGCAAATTTAACACGACAAAACCATGAATTAAGAATGGAAAATATAAGACTAAAAAATACAAGGTCGAGAAGTATTACAAGATCAAACTCAAGATCAGTTAGAGGAGAAGCGAGACGAGATTCTCCTATGAGAGACGTTGCGGAGGATATTCAAGAAGATATACAGGATCCTGGTGAAGGATATCGTGAAGAAAGAAAAGTGGTGGAAGATCGTTGCATTCAACATGGCGAAAATTATCATAATGAGCAAAACAATAGGGATCGGAGGAACGAACAACATTGCGTACGAGATAATCAAGGTGGCGAAGAGAACCGGGAGGAAGGAATGAGGATATTACATGGGAGAGAAGTGCAAAGGAATCAACAAACCATTGAGGATGAGATTGAGAGGCATAATACCGCACAAACATATATAGTCAAGCGAAAGATAAAGGATGAGAAGAAATCAAGAACAAGAGCTTCAGGAGGCTATACGCCAGAACAATCACGATAACCGAGAGAGAAGGCCTGAACGATATTGCAACAATGATAATATTAATGAAGAAGTTGATAGAATACGAGGAAGAATTGAAAATCGAGAAAGAGAAATGATAAGGAATGAGCAAGGTCACAGAGGAGAAAATGAGAGGCGCAATCATGTGCAAAAAAATGTAAGGGATGAAAGAGAAAATCGCAGGGGAAGACGAGAAGAGGATGATGGAGAGGAAACGCAAGATCTCACAAGGCAAAACAGGCATGAGCGAAGGAGAAGAGAAGCAAAGTTAAAAAGACCAATGGATCAAGAGTCAGGCATGAATGAAATTTTTTTACGAGAATTGGCAGAAATGAGAGGGATGCTCAATAACAGAAGAGAAGGAGGAAGGAGACAGTTGGATGAAGCAATAGAGGAAGCTGCGAAAACACCATTTACATAGGAAGTACAACTGAGGGGAATACCCCCAAAATGTAATTTGCCTACGTTAACTAGCGTTTTCGACGGAACAACTTGTGAAGTTCAACATATCAAAGCTTACGTAAGGTGCATGTTACATGGGAAAGCCATGACGCTGTGTTGTGCAAATACTTTGCATCAAGTTTGACGGGAGAAGCGTTAAAATGGTTTGAAGGTCTGCCAAAGGATACCATAGCATCTTTCAATCAATTACAAACGGTGTTCTTAGGAGCTTACATAAGTAACAACTCATCACGTCCAGGCATTGAAGATGTCTTTGGATTGAAACAAAGAGTTGGCGAAAGTTTGAAGCACTGAACTATGAGGTGGAAAACGATGTGTAGAAATATGGCTGGCCGAGTGGATGAAAGATATCTTATTTTATCATTTATTAATGCAATGTTTGCAACAAATTTGATGTATATCCAAATCTTTAGAATCAAGAATACTATCACAATGACTGAGTTGCGAGAATATCAAGAAGAATATATCACTCTTGAAGAAAAACATAATGAGATGGAGTCATACCCAGTCGCAAACATAAGTTCGAAGGTAGCGAATGCAAGCTTACTAACCAAGATAACAAATGCAGTGGCGAACATTTCGTATGAACAACAGGGAAAGGTGATGATCGAAAGTCAACAGAAGCTGGTAGCAATGGGAAGTCATGATCAAGAAGAGTTGAGAGAGAAAGAAGATTCTTTAGCCATGGTGGAAATAACAAGATTCAAAGATTGGACCATCCAAAAGAAACTTATGGAGGACAGAACCACAATTATCATAGGGGACAGGGAACTAAGAAGGTAGTATGGGAAGAAATAAAGATGCCTCCTCTAAATGCTAGTGTGGAGAAGATATGAGAAGCCACAATCTTTATGGAAAACATCCCAACACCTTGGAACTTGGGAACTGAGCCACCCCGAGTCAGTGGTCATGAATTCGCTCCTATCACCACTTCCATGGACAAACGACAAATGATTCAGAATGTAAAGAGAATTATCCTTAGAATGATAGACCAAGGCAAGTTGAACTATTTTCTGATAAGACAACCACAACCTTTGCCACTACCACCACCACCAGAAGATCACATAGCAAACGCAGCAAAGGAAGGAGAAACGTTTATAATTGAAGTTGGAGTGAAAGCAAAGAACCTATTTTGTCATTCTATTGTACATTCGTACAAAACAATTGAAGATTTTCATGATAACGTTCTGAGCAGAGTATTCGCAAGGGATGTTGATGATAGAGAAATTATGAATATTGCGAAGGTCTCGCCACTAAAAAAATGGCAGAAATAGCCTATTTCCTTTACAGCAGAAGAAATACCTGAAGGTGGAGAAATACATGATAATCCTTTGGTGGTAAAACTGGAGATCAACCCGAAACCTAGTGATGATGAAGATGATGAAGCTGAGAACTCATGGGCGATTACCGAATATTGATTGACAGGAAGTTCCGTGAGACATTACATTTTATCATACTTACAAAACTATGGGAGGTAAGGATGAGACTTGATACTTCGACTTACAAGATCTACGGTTTTAACGGTACTGCGAACAAACCTAAGGGAGAAATTGCTATGCGAATTCCTTTGAAAGGATTATCTTCCGAAATTCTGTTCTACGTTGTTGACATAGAGTCGTCATATAATGCACTAATTGGTCGACCCTGGTTGCATGGAATTCTGGGAGTAGCTTCAACCTTCCATCAATGCATAAAATTTCCTCATCCTAGCGGCGTTGGAATCATAAGAGGAGATTGGGTTGAGGGACGAAAGTGTCATAAAATTAATGTAGAGAAATGTGAAGAGAGAGTAACTAAGAAGATCAATTGGAAGCACAATGTCAGAGAAAAGCAAAGAGGCGAACGATTGATGGTAGACGTAGTGGAACATGGAAGAGAAGGGATTGCTGCGAAAGCAATGATTGCTGAAAATGAGAACCGACGAGTATTTCGCAAAGGAGAACTGGTATTACTTTTACAACCTACTTTTCAGAGGGATGGCGGAGATGATCTTGCGAACAGGTGGAAAGGTCCTTACACATTAACAAAGGAGCTCGAAGAAGGAAAGTATGAACTAGAAGGAATGAAAACTGTAGTTTATAACGAAAACTATCTACGAAAATATGGTATAAGTGATAGAGACAGCACAGAACAAGAAAAGAGTATTCTGCGAAACGAGATCATCAATAGTGTGCGAGAACTCAAAGAAGCACAAATACAAGGTAACAAAGGTAAGAAACTTAAAATGTGAAATAAATGAAATTGAGCAGAGAAAGAAACAAAGTTGAACGCAAAATATGTATTTGAAAAGTATCTTTTACTGATTAAAGAAAACAAAAATAAGAAATTGCAGCAATGAGAATGAAGACATGCGTTAATTTCGCAGAAATTATACTCATAGAATGAGGATGTGCGATAGTTTCGTAGAAATTATGATTTAAACAAAAGAAAACCCAAGATTGAATGAACAAAAAATAAATAAATTAAAAGACAGAGGCACCCAACTTTGGCGTACACCCTAGTTCGCGAATAAAATTTCGCAAGAGGCAAATGTAAGACCTAAAGTGCGTCATTGAAGGGGAGAACCTATTGCATGGCTCAGGCAAAGTTTACACCACCTCGGAACCTGGGTCATGGAGACTTGGGGTCAATAAATCCCATCCAGGAGAGGCGCCTTGGATTTTCAACCTAAGCTTATGACTTAGGTTGGACGACTAAGGTGAGAAGGTCTCTCCTAAGTTGTGCAGAACTCGATCAAGGCGCCAAGGTACACGGTTGAGCCAAGAGTGCCTGGGGCATCTGGAGCGTACCTGGCCATTCTTGGCAAGTCTTGGCTATGATGCACTCGGCCCGAAGAAAACCCCACTTAGGGTGCGGTCTTGTAACCATGAGGCATATCGGCGAAGGGATAAGAGGCCACGAAAACAACTGGTTGTTGTTAATACCGGATGGGAGGAGCCAACCTTGTATGGTAGAGGTACGCCTCCTTGAAGGGGCAACCAGGGGGATGATAAGGGCGGCACCCTCCATTAGGGAGGTGATAAGTGTCAAAGACGCAAATGTCATGAGGCTTTTTACTCACGGGAGTATTAAGCCTTGTCATATTTGTGCAATAATCCTGCAGAGGCAATAATACTAGAGAAAGATAAGACGAGATCAATGGGTCAGTGCACGAAAGTGTAAAGACGTCCTGCGATTTTGTCGCAAGACGACAATGTCATGGGACTTTATTTCGAAAGAATATTAAGACCTGTCATATTGTCGGATGAAAAATATCCTGCTGAGGCAATAATACAAGAAAAAGTTAAGGCAAGATCAATGGGTCATTACATGAAAATGTAAAGACGTCCTACGATTTTGTCACAAATACAAAGAGTGGAAAAATAAGACCTTTACTTAGGAAGGCAAAATAAGACCACATAAGAGAATAACACTGAATGGAATCTTGGAAAATTCCAAGATATATCTGATAGCGAATTCACAATAGCGAAATTTTGCAGAAAAATACGAACACGACTGCGAAAATGATGCACAGAATCCCGTGCAATGTTGTAGCATGATTAATCTCTCATTTGAAAACAAATAAAAGAGGCAAGTATGGGAATGCTTAACAGAGGAAAATGTTATTTACTTCCACCTGATAGATTAACGCATATATATGTTGATTGTATATTGATTTCTAATCTTTGATTGTTGTTGCGAATAAGAGTTGCTTTTCTAACACATGCAGATAAAATAAAAGGAATAGAACTTATATTGAGAGATTTTGGAAATTGAAGGAGTTCGCAGTGACAAATATACATAAAGATCAAAAAGTAAAAGATATACAAGTATCGCAAAAAGGAGAAAGGCTAATGAAGAAAAGAACAATTATTTCTTATTCGACTCATCTTCCTCCTCATCACTCTCTTCTTCCATTTCTTCTTCTTCACTATCATCGCTATCCGAAATGTCTGGAAGTGATGCTTTCGGGGAAATCTCATCTAAGAGGCATGGATATATAGAATGGGAAATGTTGTTATCATCGCAGACCTTCATGATAGTCTGATTGCGAAAATGAAGAGCGTCATTCTGGAAGTTGGCGACGGTGAGCTTCAATTGATTCTTGAGACGATGGCATTTATCATTGCGAGTAGATAAATTTTCTGCGAGTTTCACCTTTTCTGCTTCAAGAGATTTAGTTTGAGTCTCCAATTCTTCAATTCTCTTGTGAAAATCCTTCCCAGTCTCTGCGAATATACAATAACATATCAATAACTCAAGCGAAGTTTATGAAAATGAATAGCCATTAAGAAAGCAAAGTTAACAACCTTCTTTGTTAGAGATCATATCTTTGATCAAGGTTGAATGATCAGCTTGGAGACTAACATTTACACCTAAATTATTTCTGGCATCATCTAAGACTTTCGCAGTCCAAGCGAACTTATCATCA
This sequence comes from Papaver armeniacum, assembly GCA_023531295.1. Classification (NCBI taxonomy): domain Eukaryota; kingdom Viridiplantae; phylum Streptophyta; class Magnoliopsida; order Ranunculales; family Papaveraceae; genus Papaver; species Papaver armeniacum. The sequence goes on from JAJJWW010003450.1 coordinate 8,948, forward strand.
TTATTTACAAGGAGACGAGAACGAACTTGATTTTCTCTTTCGACAAGAACGACATTCTTACGGTTAACTTCATCTTGCTCAAGTTGGGTTTCGAGAAGGGTTTTGTGGAATTTTTCTAAAGCTTGAGCACCTTGACTAGTGATGCGGTCTTTATCATCTATAAGATTACTCATCTTAACTCTTAACTTATTAATCTCATCTTTAGAGTCAAGGAAGCGGCGTTTTAAATTGTGAATTTGTTTTCAAACCGCTTCTATGGTCAATTTCTAAGAGATGAAATTTAGATCTGAGCTCATTTAAGGAAGAAATTTGTTTTGTCATTGGTATAAATGTTTAAAAAGAAGTATTAAGGCGTTCCAGGGTATCATCATCCATAGAATGGGGAAAGGTGCGAAGAAATGTGGCTTCAAATGGAAAGACCGTAAATGTACGCAAAAATGATTAATTGAATGGGAAAAAAAGACTAGAGGGAAAGAAGAAATGCTATTTACCATAAAGTTGGTCATTCGCCTTTTGAAGACTGGATATTTTATTTTGTTGAGTGGAGGTATCTATTTCCAACAGTTTGTTCTTCTTGCGAAGTTCAGCAACTTCAGCTTCTAATTCTTCATTTTTACTGCGAGATTCCTCTGCAATCTTATTAAGCTTGGAGTTCTTATTCTCAAAGCTCTCGCACATCTTAACTAAGTCAGAGGCAACTGCATAAGAAGATTTTCCAGCCTGCGAAAGAATAAAAAGAAAAATCAAAACAAGATATAATTTTGAATTATAATTAAAGCGGGTATAATTTTGAATTATAATTAAAGTGTTCAAGAGGGTATCATCATCCATAGAATGGGGAAAGGTACGAAGAAATGTGGCTTTATCAGAAAGACCGTAAATGTCTGCAAAAATGATTAATTGAATAAGGGAAAACAATGGGAAAAAAGACTAGAGGGAAAGAAGAAATGCTATTTACCATAAAGTTGGTCATTCGCCTTTTGAAGACTGGATATTTTATTTTGTTGAGTGGAGGTATCTATTTCCAACTGTTTGTTCTTCTTGCGAAGTTCAGCAACTTCAGCTTCTAATTCTTCATTTTTACTGCGAGATTCCTCTGCAATCTTATTAAGCTTGGAGTTCTTATTATCAAAGCTCTCGCACCTCTTAACTAAGTCAGAGGCAACTGCATAAGAAGCTTTTCCATCCTGCGAAAGAATAAAAAGAAAAATCAAAACAAGATATAATTTTGAATTATAATTAAAGCGAAGTAGAGGAATGAAGGTTTACCAGAATACCAAGCAAATTTAGGAAACTTGGAGTAACTGATCTAGAAACACCACGAAGAGATTCATTATCATCTAAAAGAGGGGCGTCACAGATGTTCGCAATTGCCCGACAGGTGTTAGTTAAAGGAACGTCGCCTATTCCTTGTAGAGAATAAGAGAATATGGTGGATAATTGCGCCATAGATGATTCAGGTGAAGAACCTTACTTTGCGAAAGAAGTCTCAACTTCGTCATCCATGGTTTCATTTGATTGAAGATTTGAAGGAGAGGGAGAACGAATTCTTCGTTTCTTTGAAGATGTGATGGATGATTTCTCCTTGCGAAGAATGCCTTTATCCTTGCCTTTAGTTTTCGGAACCTTGATAGGTTCTTCAGCTTATTGAATAACTCTAATTTCAACCTGCGTACACGAATGAAGATAAGAAATAGAGGCAAAAATATTGTTTAAATAATACAAAAGAGTATTTCTTACTTCATCCGTGATTAAAATTGTAATCTTTGTTAAGACGCATGCTTTCCCAGTTTTGTTGTAGTATTTTGTCAGCTTAGCAATCTAAAATTTCGCAAGATAAGAAAAGAATGGAATATGAATAAATAGAGAGTTACACATTGAGCGAAGTTTGGAAGCATACCTATGTTTCCTTTTCGGGCCAATTAAATACCCAGGGTTGATGCGTAGCAAGATTTTCGGGTAGCACGTTGGAACCAGAGATGTAAGGTCCCTTCAGAGTCAATGGAAAGACGCACCATTTGTCATCTTTTGACTGACGTGGAGTGTTATTAGTACCAGAATGCCAGTCAATATCTTGCATTAACATTTTTTCGCTGGCAATATTCTCTTTCTTCTTCAAACGAACTCTCCAACGAGTGTTTTCCTTCTTGATAGACGCATTTATGTGTCTAATTTGTCCCCAATGTTTCGTATTGTTAGTACCACTTTTTGTCCTTATTATGGTGTTTTGTGTATTTGTAGGTATTTTTTGGAAATAAACATTTTTAGAGAATTTGGCTCGAAAAGTTGGTAAAAGCACCCTGGGAGGACATTTGTTATTCGGACTCCCACTTTGGATAAGGGGCACCTCGGTTGGGCACTCTATTCGCACCCGGTTCGGTTAGGGGAAACCACCTTCTTCGTTTGAAAATGAAAAAAAGGCGGGAAATGGACTTGGAAGGCTGGGAGATTTTCAAAGGCAAGAATTAGACTTAATATTTGCCAAGTTTCTCTCTGGATTTGACTTGGAATGATGTCGTTACACTAAAACAGAAAGGTACTTGATTCATGCACGTAAATAATGGAAGAAATCATCAAACAAGGGATGAAATATATTCTCGGATTTTCTGTTTTAATTTCCGAGTTATTTTGGGAAGAGTTCTTGTGGCCTGAGCGTGTTTGGCGCATGCTGGGATGTGTGGAAGAGTGTTTGGATGGAGGTTGACTGCAACAAACGCATGAAGAAGAAAAGAATGGAAAGAAAATATTCCCGAGAATAATTTTCTTTGATGTCGAGTTATGAGATATTTTGGGTAATTATGAGACATTATTCTTGTTCCTGCGAGTATATATATGGTGCTGGTGTTGCATAGAAGGGAGATGGAGAGTTGGGGAGAGATTAGGGAAGGTTTGGAACACCACAGAGTCGAGAGAATCAAGTTCCGAGTGGAAACACCATTCTTGTCTGGCCGCTACACTGAAGAACACGAAGAACAGACGGCCAAAGACCGTCGTTCTTCAACAGTGTTAACGACTCGCGGAAGTGGGTCGTAGATTGAAGGCAGACTCAAAGAAATAGTAACAGTGACATTAATCTTTTATCATACACTGTAACAGTGGTTTGTAACAACTTCTAGTGCGTTTCAAATTCCTGGTTTATTTGATATCTCTCCTTTTCATCATTTGTAAGCGCCTTTGAGCAATAAAATCATATTTTGAGCGCGTTTCCAACATGATGAGCTAAACCCCATCTCCGGGACGACGGTGAGTGAATTTTATCATGTGGTAAATTAAATTAATTCCTTAATTACTTTTTGCACCAATTTTTAATGATTTATGATTTTATTAATTATTTGTTATTTTGTCTGATGTCGCATGCTTAGTTTAAATTACTTTTGATGCGTCATGCTTACGATTTACAGATAATGTTTTATGAAATCTACTTTGGCAAAGAATAGAGTTAGTGTTTCTTTTATTTTGAGCGATAATTGCCTAGGATTAATTTCTCGAACCACTTGAATATGAAAGTCAAGAAATCCGGAGTCCCAGTAAACTCTTCTTCCCGTGACACATTTTGTATATATTTTCTTTTATTAATTCTTAAAATCAATCTCTTCAAGTCCGAGTGAACGACAACCCTTCTACCACTTTCTACAACATTATTGAGTCACATCAATTTTTGGCGCCGCCGACGCGGACTTGTGTATAGATTTGTTTTTAGGTTTTTATTTTTATTTTATATTATTTTTGTTCCTTTTTACGCGTTTTGGTATTTTCTATTTGCTTTCAGATTTGGTGCGAAGCTTATGAGAAAGAAAAAGTTTTGAAAAGTAAAGCGAAGCCAAAGAAGGAAAGAAGAGAGAAAATCCAAAGGAGTAAAAAAAAAAAATTTTGTATATAGTGTAATTAATTTTTTTTTTATTTATTTTTAGAAATCAGTAATTAGGTAATTATTTTTGTAATTTTTATTTTTATTTTTTGGACTTCTTAATTTTGGACTTCATTTTTGGACTTTTGGACATTTTTTTTTAAAACCCTAAGGAAGGGTTATTTAAATATAAACCTATGAGGGGGAAGGACGACGATTACGATATCGTCTCGGCTACTCGGGTTCGTACATGACATAGGAGTCGTGGCCCAGTCGACTTCAATCGGTTCATCCGTCTGCCTCGAACGGGAGGTAAGAATTCTAAACACCCGCGAATCCCCTGTCGGCGGGTTTTTGGATGATTTTGTATGCATATATGTTGAGGTATTGAAAACGGCTGCTTTAAATTCCTAGTAAAGGGCAAGGACTGGCCATACAAGATAAGGGTTCAGATTTCATCACCGTTCTCTTCTTGCCCGCCTTAGGAAAACGAAACCAAACACGAACCTAAGCCTAAAATTTTGACTAGAACGAGACCTATAGGGTAACGAGCTTAATAGGGAAGTCGTTCGAAAAATATCGGTTACTCTTTTGAGCATACTTGAAGTTCATGATCGTTTCCTGTGAGTTGAATGCGTGACTGCCGCCTTGTAATACGGTGAGGCCTTGGGTATCAAAGCTCCACCGGCTTCCTCGCCTCTATTCAACTTACTTAAACCTCGAGATTGATTCCCGGAGGGGTTTGCTCGGATTGTAACTAATTCCCTTCGAAAGGTTAGAAGCTAGTCTAGAAAACAATCTAAGCGGAGCCATCATGCTTTTTGTTTGCTAGAAATCAGTAGGTTTGTTGTGGTCCAGTCGGCCTTGTTTGTGTTTGTGTAGAATTCCCTTGCGGTTAGGATGTCAAACTGGTATTATAACAACCAATACAATGATTATCCAAGCGAACAATATGGACATTACTCTTTTTATGACCATAGTGTGAATAGTGGTTGGGAACGCCAATCTTTTGAAGGTTATGGGTCATACCATGGTGATCCCAATTACTATCCACACGAGCATCTGTCATTCGAGCAAGAAGATTATAATACTAGTTCTTCATCTCTAGAGGATACAATCAAATTATTGAAAAGTAGTCCTTTTTATGATCCATCTGTTCCTATTCCTCCTTTAGAAGAGTCCCTCAAGAAGTTAGCTGAGTCGACACGTAAGTTAATTAGCTGAGATGAATGGTATAGTTATGGACGAAAGAACTACAATAATTAGTGAACCTTCTTTAGAAGATACCCTCAAGCAGAGATAGCTGAGACGAACGAAAGAATTGCTCGAAATAACTTGAATTTCCAATATAGTGTATCCAAGAATACCCTTGAGAATGAGGATAGTTATTCACATAATCAAGATGATGAGGTTAGAATTGGTAACACTACTTTTTAGATGAGGTTCAACCATTTTCATATTATTATAATGATGATTATGATGAGGATAGTGTTGATGAAGAATTTGAAATCAAAAGTAGGCATAGTGATCAGAATTTGTTACTTCAATTGAGCTTAATAAAGATAATATTTCTAGTTCAAATCCAAATAATTTTAATAATTATTCACCTATTCAAAAGGATGAGGATTTGACTAGAGATACCCCGTTTTAGACGATGTAGTATTTCCTTTTGATTACGAAGCCAATGATGGTTTAGAGGAACAGTATATTTTGAGTCTAGCGATTTAGAAACAATAGACTTAGAAAAAGAAAATGAACTCGTAGAGATGAGTGAGGATGTACCTGACTTAGAAGAATCAATTGACCATTTTCGGAATCGATAACCTTGAAATTAGGGAAGTTGTGACTAGTCTTTTTAGAGACACTTTGAAAACTCTAAGTTTGGGGGTGATTATCATTCTCCATGTGCCTTAACTCTTAGAAAGGTCCCTAACTTGGGACTTGACATATGTGCCTCAACCATTTTAAAAGATTATCTTCATACACTTTTTCCCTTTGAGGCCAAGTTGTGTCCATAAAGAAGTTCAGTTGTTAGAAACCCATCCTCTCGGTTGATGTGGTTAAACCTGTGCTATGATACCACGATTGATTTTGTTTTCCCACCAAATATTTTTCAACCAATTGTGGGAACATATAAGTTTGGATGTGTCAATTATTAAGTTTTGAGGCTAAACCTAATTACTTTAGGAGATTAGGGTCGACACATTTGATTAAGAATGACCACTACCGTGGTCAATCTGTGTGAGTTAAGTCTGATTGACTTAGAGGATCCTGATTATTCGGAGTTATTATTATGTGCTTCTAAGTTTTTATATGAGTTTTTCAGAGACTCTAGAACCCGAACATTCGGATCTAACTCATAAGGAAACGCAACCCATGAAAATATGTTATCTAGACCCTTTTATAGAGCCGAACTAGAACCACAACTAGATGTAGTTGTCTTAAACAAAAATATATAAGGGTGTGTTGGATATCTTCTGTCTACGTGGCGTTTCCTCTTCTTGTGGTTAGCACTTTTGATCCAGATGACCCGCATTATTCCGATTTGCTATATGATTCTTCGAGGTGACTAATCCTTTCCAATGTCTGGCTGAAGACTTTAAACTTAGCACTTCTTGGGAGGTAACCCAACATTCATGCGACACGGTAATATCTTTCCTTATCTCTTTGCTTTAAATGGTAACAGTTTCTCCTTGTTCATGCTTTTAATTTTATCTTTAGAACATTGAGGACAATGTTAAATTTAAGTTTGGGGGTATGGGAGAAACATTTTAGTTGCATTGTTAAACTCCGAGCCTAGAAATTTATGCTTATTAAGGATGGCACTAACCAATCTAAGTGGATGGAAGCATTTTGGTTGTAGGAGTTGAGGAACCAATCCGATTAGATGGCAACATCTAAAGAGTCTATTCATAAAAGCACAGAGCTCAGTGTTAGAAATAACATGATAGTTTCACCAATCTCGTTGAGTCCTTTTCACTTGTTTTTATTTTTGTTTTGTTTTTAAACTATGTTTCTCTAAGTGATTAGGTGGGGCCCACGAATCAAGTTGTTACCAATGCTAGGGTGAATTAGAGTGATTGAGATACAAAAAAAAAAAAAAAAAAAAGTGAAAAAAAAGTGAAAAAAAAAATTGAAAAAAAAAATAATAATAAAAAATAAATAAATAAATTAAAAAAAAAAAAAAAAATTGAGACCAGACCATCAGACCAACCGGAATAAATTCAATAAAGTCGACCACTGGAACCCTTGTATATGCCAGTTGTGTTGACCTAGAGTTAGGATTATCGACCATTGGTTCCCTTGTATATGCCAAAGTGTGTTGATATTAGTCGACTAGTATCTCGGTCCATTAGATAGGTTCATTTTGACGGAGGCCTTGGTGAATATGGGAAACACCAATCACTTAGTAAACATCAAAACCATCTATGCTTTTTTCTCTATACCCATCTTCTTTATCTATCCATGTTATTAGTTTTGACTCCGGGTATTGATGTCCATAGTGCGACTATCCGAGAGTAGAGCTACGTGACTTATATATGAATTTTAGTATGCTTGCTGAGTGCAAATTCGTGCACAAAGAATTGGAATTTCGCATCGTGGTACTTCCTCCCGTAGTCAATAAGTATGCCAACCAAGGAGATTCTTTAGTGCCTTCCAAGGTTCTTGTAGATAGCTAGGGTCCTGGAGTAAAGGTTTTGTGGGTACACCTCTGGTAAAACCCTCCTGAGACAACACTCCGCCACTAGGGCCACCTAGGGGTTCAAATGATTTTATTTTCTAGAATAAATTTGCTCGAGGACTAGCAAATAATAAGTTTGGGGGTATTTGATAGACGCATTTATGTGTCTAATTTGTCCCCAATGTTTCGTATTGTTGGTACCACTTTTTGTCCTTATTATGGTGTTTTGTGTATTTGTAGGTATTTTTTGGAAATAAACATTTTTAGAGAATTTGGCTCGAAAAGTTGGTAAAAGCACCCCCGGAGGACATTTGTTATTCGGACTCCCACTTTGGATAAGGGGCACCTCGGTTGGGCACTGCTATTCGCACCCCTCGGTTCGGTTAAGGGGAAACCACCTTCTTCGTTTGAAAATGAAAAAAGGCGGGAAATGGACTTGGAAGTCGGGAGATTTTCGGTGCGAATTAGACGTAATATTTGCCAAGTTTCTCTCGGATTTGACTTGGAATGATGTCATTACACTAAAACAGAAAGGTACTTGATTCATGCACGTAAATAATGGAAGAAATCATCAAACAAGGGATGAAATATATTCTCGGATTTTCTGTTTTAATTTCCGAGTTATTTTGGGAAGAGTTCTTGTGGCCTGAGCGTGTTTGGCGCATGCTGGGATGTGTGGAAGAGTGTTTGGATGGAGGTTGACTGCAACAAACGCATGAAGAAGAAAAGAATGGAAAGAAAATATTCCCGAGAATAATTTTCTTTGATGTCGAGTTATGGGAGATTTTGGGTAATTATGAGACATTATTCTTGTTCCTGTGAGTATATATATGTGTCTGGTGTTGCATAGAAGGGAGATGGAGAGTTGGGGAGAGATTAGGGAAGGTTTGGAGCACCACGAAGTCAGAGAATCAAGTTCCGGTGGAAACACCATTGCTCTGCCGCTACACTGAAGAACACGAAGAACAGACGGCCAAAGACCGCCGTTTCTTCAACAGTGTTAACGACTCGCGGAAGTGGGTCGTAGATTGAAGGCAGACTCAAAGAAATAGTAACAGTGACATTAATCTTTTATCATACACTGTAACAGTGGTTTGTAACGCTTCTAGTGCGTTTCAAATTCCTGGTTTATTTGATATCTCTCCTTTTCATCATTTGTAAGCGCCTTTGAGCAATAAAATCATATTTTGAGCGCGTTTCCAACATGATGAGCTAAACCCCATCTCTGGGGACGACGGACGAGTCGAATTTTATCATGTGGTAAATTAAATTAATTCCTTAATTACTTTTTGCACCAATTTTTAATGATTTATGATTTCTATTAATTATTTGTTATTTTGTCCGATGTCGCATGCTTAGTTTAAATTACTTTTTGATGCGTCATGCTTACGATTTACGATAATGTTTTATGAAATCTACTTTGGCAAAGAATAGAGTTAGTGTTTCTTTTATTTTGAGCGATAATTGCCTAGGATTAATTTAGAACCACTTGAATATGAAAGTCAGTAAAATCCGGAGTCCCAGTAAACTCTTCTTCCCGTGACACATTTTGTATATATTTTCTTTTATTAATTCTTAAAATCAATCTCTTCAAGTCCGAGTGAACGACAACCCTTCTACCACTTTCTACAACATTATTGAGTCACATCACTTCTTAATAGTGATTATTTCTCGAAGAAACTTTCCACAGTATATTTCTCAGGGATGATCTCTAAATCAGCGAATTTAAGATCTCTAAGTTTCGGTGGATAAAGAGACCCCAAGCCTGCACCGCGATGGGCAAACTCAAGTATCAGTCGAATGCAATCTCCACACAATTGATAGATGGCTCGCGAAAAGTTCGCATGGGAAAGGATCTCGTAAAACAAAAGAAAACTACGGTTATAAAGAGGGATAGAGAGACCAGCAAGAAGTTGACCGAGAGAGATTATGATTTCTTCATTGCTGCATTGATGATCAGAAAATAATTTAGCAGAAAGAATGGACTTAGGACCATGATCAGGAATGGTGGATAATGTAAAACCTTTTTATTTAAAATCTTTTTGAATTTCTTCAAATTCACTGTCATATTTACGACCACTTGGAGGCATTTTTGAGTATGGGAATGGAGAAGAAGTGAAGATCTAAAAGGAGAAGAAATTAAAAAATTGCAGTAGCAGAACTTGCGGAAGAACAGTGAAGAAAAGCTACAGAGAAAATGAAAGGAAAAGTAAAACGAAAGCAAAAGAAGACTAAGAAGGATATATATAGAGAGAAGGAGATCTCGAGAAGATAAACTCATTAATGCGAAGAGGTGACGTGAACGGTTGAGAAGTGACGGTTACGAAAGACGTGTCAAGATGGTAAAAGAAACATGTATAATTTGTTTCGCACGAATCACGGAAGGTTGTCGGTGGAAAAGGATAGGGAAAAATGAGTGGCTGCGGCATTTAGAGATAGAAATTCTCATATCATTCTCTTCTTCGCAGAGAAGACATGAGAAGAGGCAAAATGTAGGAGCAGAATCTCGCAATAGTTATGTCTCAGCAAAGTTTTAACTAAAAGGTGTTTGCGAAGGCCATTACAGAGTGTTAGAAAAGTGATGTAGCGAATGACGTCAGCCTAATGATGAGGAAAGTGTGAAGATTTTGCGAGATTGAAGTTAACTTGCGAAGAAAGACCTTGTAAGCTTGCGAGAATGACGCAGACCAGATCCGAAAATAAAGGTTGGCTTAGTTGTCATCCACTATGTAATATCCTATATAAAGGACCAAGCAGATTTGAGAAAGGAGAGAACGTTTTGAGAGAGTTTGGAGAGAATAAATAGGAAAGAGAAAGTCCAGAGCTATTCTGATTTCTTTGTACTCTTATTATTCTTGTAAGATTCTTAAGAAAAATAAATAAAACTTTGATAATTGATCGTGAAATTGGATTGAATTATGTAATCTTGTTAGGGTGTAGTTGTAGGAAATCCTGCAACTACATCCATAGCTAAGCAAAAAAATAACAACAAAACGAACATGAAAGATACCAAAAAGAGTTATGGTTTCCCATCACTCGGACGACCATACATCTTAATTTTCCCAACTCCAAGATAAAATTACCAAGGAGCATTCATTCTGGCTTGGAAACTTCATGCCATCACTTTGGGAGCACTCTCGAACCTTTTTTTGCACACTTATCACTCTTCCTGCTTTTCTAAACACTGTTGTATTTTAATACGGATTAAATTGCTGAAAGTTAATTGCCTCGCCACTAGCCAGTACGAAGATACTAGCTAACCACATTTTTAAAACACTGTTTCTAAACATTGTTGTATATTTAGAGCTTGCTTCTCCGATGAGATGAAATAACCCCGTACTACTGGAAAATGAAAATTCTCAAACTCGAATTGTTTCCAGGATATGTCCTCTTCGTGCTGCTCTACCTCTACGTAGAGATAAAATTCACCGATAAATGAAAACATTTGTTCAGAAGTTTACAACACCAAATTACGCAAAGGAAAACGAGATCAAAATTCTTTTAGCATCTTCTGGGGTTATGTACCAAACCCCTACCTAACCCTTAAAAATGAACATACAAAGAAAATGTCGAGAATCATCAAGAAAGCTGCTGCATCCTCGATAATAACCCAAGTAGGGGTGTCAACGGGTCTGGGCCCTCCCGGGTATCACTAGATTCGGACCCTACTTCTAAAGGTCAGGTCCGGTTCCTAACGGTTCTGGGTCCGGTTCTAAATGTATGGACCCAGAACCGGATCCGTTTAAATATCCGGGTACCAATCGGGTCCGGGTTCCTATTGGATATTAAGAAAACTATACAAAAAACCTCAAAAACTTAACATTTTTCTCCTTTCTGTTTGGATCTAAATTATTTTTATAAAAAATTATTATGATTTCTCTATTAATGTACTAAAAAATTATTAGGATTCGAGTCCAATCGGGTAATTACCCGTCGGGTCCTAAATTGTTAATGGGTCCAACTTTAGGACCCGGAACCGGACCCAAATCTATCGGGTCCGGTTCCGGGTAATGGGTACCCATTGACAGCCCTACCCAGAAGATGCTAAAAGAATTCTTTGATATCCTTGAGTATAAAACCATATCTACTTTTAATTGGCATTTTGGTCTACCATGTTTAAATTAATTTTACTAAAAATATATTGAGTGTAATATTCAGAAGATGTAAAAGAATTCTTTGATATCCTTGAGTATAAAACCCATGATATCTACTTTTTAATTGGCATTTTAGTCTACCAAAATTCACATGATTTTAGTGCATAATTCACATGATTTTAGTGTCAATTCCATGCTAGTAATTGCTTATATTCTTGCAAATTATTGTATATTACGTTTGTTTTCTCTTATTTGTGTTTCATTAGGAGAATCGTCCACAAAGAAGTGAATTTGTGCCTAATTGTGCAATAAAAGAAGCTAGCTACAAGTGGAAAAGAGCCAAAAACAAAGTGAAACTCGTTCAAGTACAAGATTCTACTTTTCACCTTGAAGAGGAGTAAAAGACGAAATCAATGGCGAAAGAACAGAGTCATTCTGAGGTCGTATGAAGAAGTTATGAGCAAAACAAGAAATTGGAAAGCTAAAAGGGCAAAATGGTCATTTTACAGTCAATTGATATTGACAGGTCAGGAAATGTTAAGGGGCAACCAGTTCACCACACTATTCCGCACGTTCCGGGGATGAAGCTGTAAGAGCTTCTCCAATGGTTGATGTGCTTATTTCATATGTATCAACATTGTCTTGACTTTCTCTTGGTAAAAGTTCCTTTACATAGATGTAAATTCCTAAACATTAGGAATTTAAAATTTTTATCTCCAACCCAAATCAATCTCAATTTTTTATTTCTTAAGTGTCATTTAATAATTGGTTAACAATTATTCCATTTTTAATTTATAACTTATTTCATTAACATAAAAGTGACTAGGATAGGAAGACATTGTGAAGGTGAATATCTAAAACTTGACATTCACCTTGACAATGTCTTCCCAAAATTAAGCCACGTCACTCCACATTCATTTAAGAAGTTAGGGTTGGAGAAGGATTTTAGAGAAAATTAATGTGTATCCTATGTGGATTTAGATATTTATCCTCACACACATTTCATTGGAGAAGCTGTAAGCATACGCAGATTTGATTAAAATGGATTTTATGGTTGTATGCTATTGACACCTTTGCAGCCGTTAAGGGGCGACCATTTATCATCTTTGTGGGGCAAGTGCTGATTTGGCTACATGTGGAGTCCACTAGCTATTCATTTACGTGAAGGGGGAGAATTACATCTCTTTATTATTAGACCTTTTTGATCTGAATTATATAGGTAACCCTTTTACCTGGAGTAATCATAGGAGTACTGAATCTCTTATTCTTGAAAGACTTGATAGAGCCCTTGTTAATCATGCCTGGATAGATTATTTCCCTAATGCCATAACTTATCACTTATTAAGTTTAGCTAGTGACCATTGTCCTATTCTCCTTGTGACTCTAGGGGGAAGAGAACAACACTAAAAGACCTTTTAAGGTTTAATAGGTGTTGGTTTAGTGACAACAGGTTGTAAAGAGCTAATCAAGAAGAACTGGACAACTAGTGAAAATGGGTCTACAACCTATAAACACACTAGGTGTCTCTATAATGTCAAAGTAGCTCTTAGACAATGGAATATGAGTTCCTTTGGTAATTTTCAATCTCATATAAATGACATTCAATCTCAACTTGATAACATCAATACTAATATGCATGATACTTCTAATGACTTACTTAAGAAAAAATTAGAAGATGATTTGAAACATTGGTATGCTGTTAGACAAGATTATTATATGCAAAGAGCTAAAGAAAATGTGTTGTCTTTTGATGATAAAAATACTAAGTACTTTCATGATAAAGTCAAATTTAGGAAAAGAAGAACTCAAATTGATTGTTTGAAAAGCAACATAGGAATTTGGTTAACTGATAAAAGCATGATAGCAACTGAATTAAGAGATCATTTTAGTAAAATGAGTAGAACTACAAACCCCGCTGATAGCATTTCCTTGATGTTTTGATCCCCGTATTTCGAGGAAGAGAATAATTTTTTAACTCACCCACCTTCTGATGAGGAGATAAAGTCTGTTGTTTGGCAGATGCAGCCTTGGACCAGTCCTGGCCCTGATGGGTACCCTCCTGGCTTCTATCAGCAAATGTGGGATACTGTAGGTGCTGATACTATAGCAATGGTAAAAAGTTTTTTCCATTCAGGCCATATGCTTAAGCAGATAAATCACAACTTTGTGTCTCTTATCCCAAAAGTAATGCCCCTAAGACTACGATTTTAGGCCTATTAGTTTAAGCAATACTAGTTACAAGATTATTTCTAAACTTTTAGCTAGTAGACGAAAAACCGTAATGGATAAATTTATTAGTCCTTATCAAGCAGCCTTCTTATCCTCTAGGCAAATAATGAGATAATATAGTTATAGCTCATGAGCTAGTTGACACTATGAGAAAAAACAAATCCAAATCAGGTTTAATGGCAATGAAATTAGATATGTCCAAGGCCTTTGATAGAATTGAATGGAAATTCCTAATCAATATCTTGAAAAAACTTGGTTTTCATGAACATTGGTGTAACCTAATTGAGCAATGTATTTCTACGGTGTCTACTTCTATATTGCTTAATGGTCATCCCCGGTGAGGTTTACTATCCCTCAAGGGGCTTAGACAAGGAGACCCCTTGTCCCCCTATTTGTTCATAATTTGTATGGATGTTCTATCTAAATTGCTGATTGATGCAGAGAGGAAAAATGATATTCAGGGGATTAAAGTGACTACAACCAGCCCATCAGTAAGTCATTTATTTTTTGTCGATGATTTGCCTTGTTTTTACTAGGGCTAGTATTAAGAGTGCTAGAAATTTAGAAAGCATGCTTGATTTTTTTAGTAAGTTTTCCGGGTCGCTATCAATTTTGAGAAATGGGATTGCTTTTAGTCCCAAGATTGAATCTAGAATTAAATCTCAAATTTTAGCTATTTTGAAAATTAAGAATCTTGGTCTAGTGATAAATACTTAGGAGTACCATTGCTTCTTCAAAGAAACAAAATGGAGTCTTTTAAGCACTTAGAAGAGTCTTGTGATAAAAGGTTAGATAATTGGCAAGGAAAATACTTAAACCAACCAGGTAGAACTGTCCTTATTAAATCAACTTTAGGTACTCTTGCTTCTCATCACTTAGCTGTTTTTCCTATGCCTAAGAAGATGACAGACAAGCTAGATGCTGTTCAAAGAAGATTTTTCTGGAATAAGAAGAAATCAGCAAAAGGGGGTAATCTCTGTAATTGGGATAATGTGGCTAAACCTACTGATCTGGGTGGTCTGAATATTAGGAAAACTGAACACTTAAACACTGCTTTGCTTGCTAAGTTAGCATGGAGAATGCTAACTGACCCTGATGCTTTGTGGGTTCAAATCCTCAAACATAAATACTTTCCAGATTATAGTCCTTTGCATGTGGTTTGTACTGATAGTGTTTCTTGGGTATGGAAGGGTATTTGCAGAGGAATGGAGTTGATTAAGAAATATTATTGTTGGGAAATAGGGGATGGTTCTTCCATTAATATATGGAAGGACAAATGGGTGCCAACCATGAATAATTTCCTTAATAGTACTTATGCTTCTAATGCTATGATTACTGTGAATAACCTGTTTGTGCGGGGAAGGAAAGAGTGGAATGTAGATACTCTTAGCAATCTGTTTGTGAATATCCGCCTCGAAATTGCTAAAATCAGAATTCCTATATTTGAAAAGATATTCTAAGATGGCCTCCTGTCCATAATGGTAAATTTAGTGTGAAATCTGCTTATAATTGTATTATGAGGGAAATTCATGGTACTGGCAATGCTCCTTTCCCCTGGAAAGATTTGTGGAAGCTTAACCTTCCACAAAAGATAAAACATCATATTTGGAAATGTTTACGAGATTGTGTTTTACGTGAGAAGTAAAATCTCCAGGGTTTGTTCTTGAGATGAGTAGTGAATGTCCATTCTCGTAAACGGGAAGTTGAAGCGCTAATCATCTTTTCATTACTTGTGATGTCACAAAAAGGCTTTGGTTTGCTCTTGATGCTAACATTGCAGGGAGCATTACAAATGTCAATTTGCAGGGTTGGATAACTAGCTGGTTCCATACCAGTTTCGTATCCAAGGAAGAAAAAGAGAAATTTACTCAATTTGTGGGCTTTTCCATATGGCACATCCGGAAGCTTAGATGTTCTGTAGTGTTTGACAATGGGTCAATCCAAGTTTCTCAATTAGTGGCACAAGTTAACAAAGACATTGCGGATTGGAATGAGAATTGTTTAAAAGGCAGGCACACAAGCATTACTGGGAATCAAACTAGGAATATAATTCCTTGGAAAATGCGAAGAATGGCTTCTACAAGATTAACTTTGATGCGACCTATTTGAAAACAAATAATTTTATGGGTATAGGACTCGATGTTGTTCTCTGATGCGGGGCAATTTGGTGGAGCTCAATCCCTCTCGAGGCATAGCTCAAGATGAGGAACAAGTGAAGCTCTAAAGAAAGACTGGAAGCAATTAAGTGGGCAAAGGTTTAATTTGTAGAAAAGCTACACTTGGAGGGTGTACGAGAGTGTAGTAAAAGCTATCAATGGTGATTTTTCTAGTATTAGATGGACGAATAATAATGTCATTCAAGACTGTAGAAGTTTGTTATTGAGTTTTAGGGAATGGAGGTGCACTTTGTGCATAGAGTCGAATGAAATTGCTAATAGCTTAGCCAAAAGGCAAGAATTGGTAGGGTTAGTCAAGCTTGGTTATCTGATTATCCACTTTGGTTGAAATCTCTAATCAGAGATGAACTAAATATAAACATTCACTGATTCCTTTTAATATATCTTATCCTTTCTTATTAAAAAAAATATTATTAGTTAAAAGAGAAGTTTACAAGGACCATCATCATAAATAAACTAGAAGAAGATATAATTGAGGTGGGGGTCCATGGAGTAAGCAAAAGGTATAGAGAGAAGATGATGGTCATCTCATGCCATGTGTGCGTACAAGGAAGAATAGGTGGGGACGGTTTCATTTCTGATAAGGGAACAAGAAAAGAATGGTGGGCCATTAATATCAGTTTTGTTTTGATAAACTCTGATTTGGGTTTGACATTTGGGAGAAGGTGCGAATCTGGTGTATCATGGTGCATCAAAACGGGATGTACTATCGTTGTAAAGAAGACACGATGCTCTTTACTGGACCCATTGAAGAAGCATCCAGTTAGAAGTTGTAGTTTGTCTGATAAACATATTTCGTGTTACACCATAACGGATACATTTATTATCCCATGCAACAGATTCTGAACTTGCTGATAATTTGGGGGAAGTAATACGGCGCTCGTGAAACATGAACCTGTACTTTTACACGTCATGGCATTTGCCTAGTGGACCGCAGAAATCAAGTGGAGCAGCTAATGTTTTCCAATGCGATATTTTTTTGGATCAGCTGGGGTATCGAACATAGTAGTTTTATTTTAAATCCTTGTTCTTTATTTATTTGCGAGTGCTTTCTAGCGATGAGTGGCGAAACTTTTAATTGATTAGGGATAATTTCAAAGTCCTGAACAATGAAGCATTATTTTCTTTAACCATGTTTATTTTAAGTTTTATTTAATTGTTGATTATCTTTATTATTTTTATTTAGTGCTAAGAATATTGAGGGGTTATTTAAAATGATCAATTAAATTAATCAATCAATATTTCTTCTACTAGTTTAGGGTTGTGTGATACGTGTAATTGTCACATCAACTCTTTACACGATAGTAAATCGCAAGAGTGACAGAGGGATTTTGTTAAGTAATTGTGTGTAAAGATAACACTAGTAAGCGGTAGAACTTATGCGTCCCGATGCTTAGGATCAACCCGATTCACAGAGTGTAAAGCATTCGACTAATTTACACCTTGAGAGCTTATTCTTGGTGGGTTGGTTGGATAGAATCGGTAGTCGAGCTTCCGTATCCAAAGGATAATAGGAATCCGGGGATATCGAGCTTATTGCTATTCTACGGTTGGTAAAAATATAAGTTCAACAAGAAATAAATTTATATTTAATTATGTTTCTGGTTCGGTGTGGCGAATGATTCCCTAGTCATCTTTCTCCTTATTATTTTAAATCAATCTTTACTATTTTGTTTTATTAGTTACTTTAATGTAAAATCTAAAAACCCCCATTTCGGTTACTTTTAACAACTAGAAACTCCCTGCTCTTCGTGGGAACGAACTCTTTGCCATTATATTACTAGTTAATTGTGTGGAAAGGTGTAATTAATTTGTTGCGTAAACGACGCGCACCAAAAATTAATTTTTATTTAAGTTTGTTGCATGGAGGAGACAAAAGGGTGAAACATAAAGCAGACAAGAGAAAGAGAATCAGACACACTTCTCATTAATTGTGTTTCTCATTAAATACATGTAGGAAAGTAAGAGAGAGTAGCTACTCCCATTACATGTGTAGTTAGTAGAAGAGAAAAGGCAACACGTATTAAGCATGATGGAGAGATGTGCATGCACTATGACACATGTAGGTAGTGGTCAGACACATGTCACTACAACACTCCCCTTGGATGACCACCATTATAAACTCATTGCTTTGTCAAAACCTTTCCGAAAACACCAGTTGATGAAAACTCGGTTAAAGGAGAAAAATACTTGAGCTTCTGAAATGTCGTCGCTTGTCAGGACTCTTCTCCTTTGTAGAACCGTGTCAGGAAAAATATTTCGCAAAAAAACCTGAACACTTGTAAGGAGAAGAATAGCCTGAACCGAAGTTGTATCTTTAGTGTTTTTGTTGTCTCATTAAAAACCTTTGGCGAGTAACAAAACCCTATGGGAAAAAGTAACCTCGGTGAAGGAAAAGAGTACAACACACTTTGATGTCATCAGTACATCGCTAGATGCTCCCCCTGATGTCGACATCTCTCCATGATTTGCATTTATGGTATTATTGTCGTCTCATTAAAAACCTTTTCGAGTAACAAAACCCAGTGGGAAAAAGTAACCTCGGTGAAGGAAAAGAGTTCAACATACCATCTGGTGCTCCCCCTGATGCATGACAATTTCTTTAGTCTAATACAGTCATGGGAGTGGACAATTCCTTTAGTCCCATGGAGTCACGGAAGTTCGGACAATCTCTTTAGTCCTATACTTCTCACATGTTTTTCAAATGTGGCCTTAGGTAATGACTTAGTAAATAAGTGCCACATTTCGTCAGATTTTACTTTACTGACTTTGAATGTTTAGAAGACATTGTTGTTGTTGATTGTAGAAGAACTTCGGTGATATATGTTTCGTATTATCACCTTTGATATAACCTTGCTTCATCTCATTCGATGCAAGCCGCATTATCTTCGTAAATGCAAGTTGGCTCTTGGTGGTAGAACTCAAACCACATGTCCCTCGAATATATGTAATGATAGACCTTAACCATATACACTCACGAACCGCCTCATGTAGGGGAAATGATCTCGAGTGGTTCGTGGAGGTAGCCACAAGGGTTTGCTTGGTCGATCTCAGGGATATCGTTGTATTCACGATAGTGAACACGTATCTAGTTTGGGATCGACCTTTGTGTGGGTGAGAGGTACCCAGCATCGGCAAAATCAACCAAAACATTATTTGGGGTTCAGTGTAAGGAGTCGCAATCACATTAGCATCTCTCCTTTCGTCTTCGTAGGGATAAAACAAACCCAAGTCAATGGTTCCCTTTAGGTATCTAAAGATAATCTTTATACCATTCCAATGACGTTGCATTGGCCTGAGCTATATCTAGCTAACAAATTCACTCTGAGAATGAGATATCTGGGTTTGAGTACATTGTGCTAAGTACAATAATGCGCCTATTGCACTTAGATAGGGATATTCAGCTCAATACATCTTCGTCATCTTCCTTTGGACGAAATGGATCTTTATGTACATCTAAAGTTCGACCAACCATGGGAGTGCTAGCGGGGTGCACTTTGTCCATATTAAATTGCTTTGAGTATCTTATGGACATATGCAGACTGGTGGATTAATATTCCACAAGCTCGATGTTCTAGTTAAAGTCCTAGACACATTCGAGTTTTCCCAAGATCTTTCATCTCAAATTCGGATTTCAAATAGCTTAGGTTTCTCTTAGTTCATCAAGAGTACCTACTATGTTCATGTCGTCGACATAGACAGACTATAATAGCAAATCCGGAACTTGTTTTCTTTATAAACACGCAGGGGCACAATTCATTATTTGTATATCCCTTCCCAATCAAATAATCACTTAGACGTGGTATACCACATCCGCCCTGGATTGCTTTAATCAAGTAAAAAGTGAGTGTTTCAACTGATTGCAAATGCACTTTCAGTGGTTTAGAGTTACTTGATTTGGGCAATGGAAGTCCATATGGAACTTTCATGAATATCTTGTATCAGATCCCCATAGAGATATGAGGTAACCACATCCATAAGTTTCATTTCAAGTCCTTCGAAACTACTAAGCCGACTAAGCAACGAACGTTATGACGTCCATTACGGAGAGTATGTTTCTTCGTAATCAATCCTGGGTGGTTGTGAGAAACTGCGCCACAAGGCGAGCCTTATATCTCAAGACTTCATTCTTCTGATTACGCTTTCTGACAAATACCCATTTATGTCCTACAGTTTGGCACCGGGGTGGGGCACTACTACCACACCAAATACCGTTTTTGCAGTGAATCTAGTTCACCCGTTACATCTCTCCATTGAGGCCAATCTGTTCTCTTTTGGCATTCTTTTCTGCCATAGAGCGTGGTTCGATATCATCGTGCTCTATAATCTCTCGAGCAACAGTATATGCAAATATATCATCAATATGCGTGGAGGATCTTTCCATCAACACATATGAACTTTCACAATCCATAGAGATTTCTTTCACTACACCAAATTCTCGGATTCGTAACAGAACTGAGCCGTTACTAAAACGGGTTGTAACGGCTCTTGCCTGTTGCAAAAGTGGGTGTTACATTTTTTTGTAACGGCAATGGGGCCGTTACGAATTCTGGTTGTAACGACTCTAGTAACAATTCAGGGACGTTACGAATTTGACACGTGGTAACATCTTAGGGCCGTTACAATTTTTTTTGTACCAACGTGGTCGTAACATCCATGAGCCGTTACTAATTTTTTCGTAACAAAGTGTGTTATCACATCCAACCTTGACTCAGTCAAAATTGGTCAATATCACTAATTTTTGACACTCGGTCAAGGCCGAATGGCGATTCATTTTCCATTTTAAATAAGTGGGAAATATCCTGCATACACCTTTCATTCCATCCATAATCCACATTCAACAATCAATGATCATATCGCATTCATATCAAAATATAACACAAGTACCATTTTTTTTGTCCAGTATCAAATTCTAAGGAAATACATAGAAACTTATTGAGTTCCTAAATTACCATACAAACTTTCTAATCTCCTAAGTTCGTTTACAAATTCTTCTAACTTAAAATCATATACTACATAGAAACTTACAACACTTGTAGCCGCTAAGGAACCTAATGAGCCCGAACACTAGTCGCCAAAGCACAAATCACCAGAAGTTATCCTTAGAACATTCTTCATCAAGTTCTCCCCGGCTTGAAGTTGATAATATTAACTTAAGGCTACCAAATTTATGAAATTTACCAAAAAGGTATAAATCAACATACAGTGAGGGAAGTGCAAGTAAATGATAAGACTTAAGCAAACACTAAGAAACAAAAGGGTAGCAGAAACATAATTACCAGAAGAGATCCAAAAGCAAAAAGTTCCATTAGATTCACGTACTCAGTTAAAGAATAGAGCACAAAGTGGGATTTCAACTGACCTTGTCATTTTCGCATCTTCACATACAATGAATGGAGATTTTTCTCCAATCTCCGAGTCACTAGCTTAAGGTTGCTTCTACCAGGCAAAAATAAAGATGCCAATGTCATTCCTAGAGATGCAAACCAGTGTAAATGCCACTAAAGAAAGTAAATGAAGTATAAACAGTGACTTACCTTAATAGATTTCTTCTGTTTGTATTCAGACCTCCACTTTAATTTCTTGTTTTTTCTATCTGAAGAGACAAAAATTGACAATATTCATATTTGGTAAACTACCATCAAAACAGATGTAACTATATTCATATACTATCAGCTCAAACCAACACTCCATGTCAAGGATTCATCTCATCGATGAATAAATATAAATAAAATGCAAAAGGTCACCTCATCAAAGTCGGCAGCTGCTCCAATGCGGTTTGCCAACGCGTCCTGAATCTGCTTCATGTTCTCAGCCTGCTCATTAATCTCATCCATCGTCTTGTCTAAATCATCAATGTTTTTGTAATATAGACGATTTGAATAAGAACCCTCTTGAGTTCTGACTGTCAAAACAGTAGGATATTATTCACAAAAGAAAGTTGAGATGCCTACTTGACAAACTCACATAGACAATAGTTATATCTCTATCTGTAACTGTAACTGCACTCACATGCTGGAACTGACCAAAGCTCCTACAGACATTAAACAAAACTTTAAGTCTAACAATCCAAATTGTATACTCTATATAAGCATACAAGTTTAGCATCTTTACTTGAAATAGTTGGAAACGTCCTCCTTGGTAAATGTACTTCAGGCTAGAAAGGTCAAATAAATCTGTCTAGACAGAAACTATTGAATCCAAGATCATTCCTCTCGCTAGCGTAGTACGCCTAACGTCAAATATGGATTTTGTAGTAACTTACGGGTGATGGCTTTTTTATAGCTAAGTAACAAATCATTCTTGGTTTAAGTAATACAGATTAATGATAATACTAGTTAATGTGTGACTAGATTTTATATTGGCTTTCTTATGGCTTAGCAACAAATCATGCTTGGTTTGAGAACAGATCCGCTCTCCTTTCTCACCCGCACACATTCTCGTGGAACTTGAACCTCTTCCGTAAAACAGGTGTTAATTCTCTAATCCTGCTTCCTTTCTCACCTGCACACATCCAAAATCCAATCAACCAACCAACAAATCAAATCCTTAATTTCAGATTTATACCAAAATATACAAACAAAAGTTGATAAGAATTGCTAGAGTATTGACTTCATACCAAGAACATTTTGAGTTCTAGTAGCTCGATGATGATTTCGGTTCTCATAGGAGTAACCCTAACTTCAAAGGGGGAGATATCTATCTTCACCGGTTGGAAGAGTGTAAGTGAAGCCCAATGCCCTCCCCACCTCGGTAGGATGCTTAATTTCTCGAACAAACATCCCAAAAATTAACTTTTAGGATACATTTTTTGACCACTACCATGTGGTGTCATGTTATAGCTTACCTCCACACGAGGTTGCCCAGCTTAAAATTTTTGCAATGCTAGGGCCCAACAACCGCATGACTAGCTTCATGACGCGCAACTACGGCCTTCTCGCTTCCTTTGCACTTTGCATTTTTTTTTCTCTATTCTCTAATGAACACTATATTTCAAGAAATTTTTCTTGTTAATGCATGTGATTCTTGCTAAAATGGCTCTTGAATTGGTAAATAAATAGCTACAACCACACACAGGTGGTAACCTCGTGCTTTGAAAGAAGATGCATCAACACTAGAGTTCAGTTTTTTACTTATAAGCAACATTAGACTTGCATATGACCATATCATAGTTACAATATGCTAGACAAAATCAAGATCTTAAGAAGAGACTTACACTAATGAACGTTCTCTGCCCGGATAAAGTCAACCTTCTCTACAAGCACTTTGTTCACTTTAGCTAACAAAGCATCTTCGCTCACCGAATTCCCAAGGTATGCCCTTAACAATGACCAAATAAAAGTCAATCCCAAGAAAAGAGACATGGCTAAAGGAAAGAATCAAGGCCAATTAGTACCCAGTGAAACCAGTTTCATGGAAGCAATATCACCAAGATAACATCATCCCCAAAGGAAGTTCAGCTGCTGAACTTCAAAATGGCTTCTCGTCCAAGTCTATCAGGGGGTTCCACCTATGAAATACAGACAAAAAAATCATCCTCAAAAACATTTTAAGATACACATACAACAAATATTTCCCACAAAATAAGATTACAAACCATTACAACACGATCAAGTCTCCCCGGACAATGAAGTACAGTATAAGAAATATGTTCGATTGGTTGCTGCAAGGACAGATTGAGCACCACTAAGACATCTGCAGCAGCTCCCCGATTTTGTTAACCAGAAAAGTGAGAACCACTAAAAAAAGATAAGCACATAGATTGAGTAGTTACATTAAATCAAGAAATTTTAAGAAGCTATTTCAAGAAGTTATATGAATCAAACCCCGATGATTCATATATAAACAATCCAACTCCACATCTATTGAATGCTAAAGATTCCTCAAAGAGATTCCCTGCATATCCACTTGTTAAAAACCCTTAAAGATGTTTAAGTATTCTATGTCGGTGAACCACATGATTATAATGACATAAACAAAATGAGTCACTACTTCACTATAAAATTCATACAAACCGGGCTTAACAATACTAATTTGGTTGAAATCCAGGTAAGCTTTAGTATAACTGATAAGCCATGTCAAAGAAAGGTAGCCACCCTTGAAATGGTGTTACTCTTATACCAAAAAAAAGCACACCTGCCCAAAACCATCATCCATAATTTCAAAGAACATTGTCAAGAATCCATAAGTGTATTGACGAAGCTCATCGAACTCCAAATAAGCAAAACCCGGAAAGAGTTCAAATAAGATAAATAAATTGCATAACATGTGCAACAAAGAAGGGACTATAACTCTAGTAAATAAGGAGAGTATTTGATGCAAAAACAAAAACCCCTAAAAGAGAAGGGTTAAAAGGACAAACCCGAGCCGAGATTTCTTAAGAGTAAATTGTTTATGAAGAAGCCAAGCAGACATTCAAGTTTAACGTTTCATTCTCATCTATTGCAACTCTATAATAAACTTACTTAGATTCTTCTTTAATCTCATATTTTTCCTACCAAAAAATCTCTTGACAGAGAACTGTCTCCTTGCATATCAAAACCCGAAAAATGAACAACAAAGTGAAAACACATATTAGTCCAAATCCTCAATCAAACTAAAGTACGCTCCCAAGTACGCTACAACTTTTTGATAATCTCATTTTGAACTGACTTGGGTATTATACTGGTCTTAAATAGACATATCGCTGCCGAAGCTTTTATATCCCCATTCTACAGCAGATTTTCACCCAAATTTTCATGATAGCATGTAAAATGAGGGTTACCTTTATTATTTTACAAGCAAGATCGAAACACATGAGGAGAAACCCAAGAACACAGCAACTTCTCAGCTGGCTTTAATTTGTATCACCGTCCTTGGAGTATCTCCTTTGGCTGGAAATTTATTAAAGGAAAAAGGGAAATGTGAGCAAGGAACTCCAAGTTTATACATGAAAACAAAAAGAATAAGCAAAAGAAAAAGAAAGCATAAGCAAAACAGAGTTACAGAGAGGATTCACTCGAACAGAGCATCCCATCCAAATATCCAGGTGTTGAAAACTTGAAATTACACGGCACCTACATGACCACGGGACACTAACTTTTATATCTTCATTTTGCAGCAGATACTCACTTAAATTTCATGTAGTGAAAAAATGATATATACTTTCACAAATAGAAGCTGTAATCTGGTCTCTTGATGCATATCTGGAGAGTGTGTTATATCCTACATGCATAATAACTAGATCATATTAAAGAATATCTGTTTATGTTGTTGTTTCATTTGATAGTATAGTCTCATCCCTCCCAAACCATTATTTGTATATGAGTATTATACTACCATTATTTTATATCCTCAATCAAACACATATTACCCAAGTACGCTCCAACTTTTTGCATAATCTCATTTTGAACAGACTTGGGTATTATACTGGTCTTAAATAGACATATCACTGCCGAAGCTTTTATATCACCATTCTACAACAGATTTTCACCCAAATTTTCATGATAGCATGTAAAATGCGGGTTACCTTTATTATTTTACAAGCCAGATCGAAACACATGAGGACAAACCCAAGAACGGTAGAACTTCTCTGGGTGGCTTTAATTTGTATCACCTAGTCCTTGAGTATCTCCTTTGAAACTGGAAATTTATTAAAGGAAAAAGGAAATGTGAGCAAGGAACTCCAAGTTCATACATGAAAACAAAAATAATAAGCAAAAGAAAAGAAAGCATAAGCAAAACAGATTCTGAGAGAGGATTCACTTGAACAGAGCATCCCATCCAAATATCCAGGTGTTTAAAACTTGAAATTACACGACACCTACATGACCACGGGACACTAACTTTTATATCTTCATTTTGCAGTAGATACTCACTTAAATTTCATGTAGTGCAAAAATGATATATACTTTCACAAATAGAAGCAGTAATCTAGTCTCTTGATGCATATCTAGAGAGTGTGCTACATCCTACATGCATAATAACTAGATCATATTAAAGAATATCTGTTTATGTTGCTGTTGCATTTGATAGATAGTCTCATCCCTCCCAAACCATTATTTGTCTATGAGTTTTGATCATGACTTATAAAAAGTATTGTTTATTGTTTACTCCAATGTCTTAAATTGTGCGTACTTGTATAAACGGGCTTCAACTTTTTGTATAACATTTTTTTTTCCCTGAAGCATCTTTTTGTATCAAAAATGATAGATGAACAAAAATGAACAACAAAGTGAAAACACATATTAGTCCAAATCCCCAATCAAACTAAAGGATTCTTAGAATACACGTTTAAATCACAAACCCTAGATTCTCAAAACACGAATCAAACATCAAATTAACAAAATTACAAAATCCTAGCAAATCTACAAATCACAAAACTGATTAAAAGCCCTCAGATCGTAAAACCCAAATCTCATAATCGATTAAAAAACTTAAAATCGAGTAAAACATATCCCCAATTAAAAAAACCTAGTTTAAAATCGAGTAAAAAAAGCAGAGGCAAAGAACAAAGATTGAGCATCTAAAACAAAGAAGAGAAACAAAGTTAGGGTTCGTGAAAATATACCTTGTAGAAGTTCCACCAGCCTTCATTTTGTTCATTAATTCTTCATCTGCAAACCCTAATTTACAAACCCCTTAATCGATTTTAGATGAAGTCGATATCTTGTACAGAGAGAAGAGTGATTTTATTTAAACAAGAGATGAGCGATTTCAGATGAAGTTGATTTCAGATCACTGAGTTTATGCTTCAGTTCTATAGGAGAGGAGAGAAAATACTGGGAAGAGAAGAAGACTGCGGCTGTAATGAAAGAGAGACTGAAAAAAAAAATGAATCAGTTATAGTCGAGTAGGTGGGAGAAATAGACTAAATGGGAGAAACATCCTCTAGTTCATTTTGGTGTGGGGTGGAAAATCATCACGCATGTGAATGGCACACGCGGAAATCGCAGGTGTTCGACCACTCAGTGTGACTAGCACGCCTAAAAAAAAAATCGTAACGCCATCGCTTGTTACGAAATTTTCAAAGATTCGTAACGGCTTCATCCTGTTACGAATTTTTCGTAACGGCCATTTGTAACGACAATTTTGTAACGGCCACAAAGCCGTTACGAATTGCTGTTATGAATCCGGGAATTTGGTGTAGTGTTTGTTCTCTGGAATCAATTCAAACTTCGGGGCGTCCCCCAGTAATAATTCATGGACATAACTGTAATCAGAGACAATCTCATGAGATGGATTATCTTATTGATGATATATGGATCGGTTTGTGCCTTACTCGCCCTTTTCTTCCTTGGCTGAGTATCGATCGAACCAAGTGGTCTCCCCCTCTTCCTTTTGGGGGCCACGGCCTTAGCTACACTTCCACCAAGTGCAGCCTTGGTACATACATTTATGGTACCTTTTCCATTGTCGGGAATTTCCAACCTTGCAGGCACGTTTGCAGCTGGTATATGTGATCTCGTCACTTTAGCGATATCAGTAAATGCATCCGGCATTGAATTTGCCACATTCTGAAGATCGATAATTCTTTTCACTTCACTTTTGCATTGTGGAGTGCGGGGATCAAGATGAGACAACGTGGGAACACACCACGACAATTTCTGTTGTTCCCTTTGGAAGTCCCTTTTCATACCTCCCCATAACGACGGGAAGGTTGTCTCATCAAAGTGACAATCCGCAAATCTAGCAAAGAAAGAGATTGCTGTCAAAGGTTCTAAGTAGCGGATAATTGTTGGGGATTCGATTCAACATAAATACCTACTCGTCTTTGTGGACCCATCTTAGTACGCTGGTGGGGGCGTAATAGGCACGTATACAAAGACAACCGAATATGCGTAAATGTGAAATATCGGGATCATATCTAGTTACCAACCGTACGCTTGAGAAAATGGTTGGCTAGCTAAAGCGAATAAGTAATGTCGCATGCAATATGGCGTACCCCAGTGAGTAATAGGCGAGGTTGGAACGCATAACCAATGCCCAAGCTATCATCTATAACCTTTTGATGGTAGCTTATGCGAGACCATTTTGAGTGTGTACATGGGGTACGCGATGCTCTATGTCAATTCCATTAGACATACAGAAATCATCAAATCCTTTAGATGTAAATTCTCCAAAGATTATTAAGTCGATAGACTTGATTGGATGATCAAGGTGGTGAGCCCTAGTCGTATAATTTGTGCTAGGAGCTTTGCAAATGCGGCATTTCTTGTGGATAACAATGCAACATCGACCAACAGGTCGAAGCATCAACGAGAACCATAAAATACCCGAATGGTCCGCACGGATGTATAGGTCCACAAATATCACCTTGTATTCTTTGTAAAAATGGAATATTTTGTTTGGTATCTTTAGCATAGGATGGTCTCGATCCTGTCTTTGCTAAAGAACAAGCTTTGCAGAATGAACGATGTGCCTTCGATAAGGACAACGAAGAAGAATGAGACAATGGGTGCGCTTCAATTACTTTGGAAGACGAAGGTTGCACTTCTCTTGCTTTAGAAGGCATAAAATGTGCATCATTTACTTTAGAATGCACATTGTTACTCTGCATTGTAACAATCTTTTGTCCCATTTTCTTTTTCATTCGAAAGAACGGATGTCCGTGTGAGTTCTTCAAAACACGGATCATCATATCACGACACAGGTGCCCTAGTCGACGTGCCAAAGCTTATATAAGTCACCGGCCAACAATTCATCGTTGGCAACCACATGGGATTTGATAATCCCTAATAGTGGTAATATACAATCCACTAGAGTGACTCATTAGTTTCTCTAAGATGCGCTTCCTTCCACATTCACTAGAGGTCACATATATGTACTCAATTCCATTTTCACAGTGAGTTTCCAAGTGATAACCATTTGCACGGATATCCTTAAAACTTAACAAAGTGCGGTGTGCTCTTGGTGCATATAGAGCTTCGTGACTTTAATCATTGTGCTGATTTGGCAACAAGAATTGAGCAAGACCTCGCCCAATTATTACTTGAGATGATCCAATCATCGTAGTCACGGATCTATTATAAGGAGTAAAATCAACAAATAATTGTCTATTTCTTAGGATAGTATGGGTGGTTGCACTATCAACTAGACATTCAATTTCTCCTGTAGACATTCCTACAAGTACATTATGAAGGAATGTTACAAACAAAGAAAAACGAACAATTTATCTTACTTCCTTTAGAGAATTTTGTTCTACTAGAATGGCGCCCTTTCCACTATAATTTATATGCTAAACAACAAATTATCATAAACAATAAGTACTTATAGATAATCCATACACATAACATAAAGATGCTAAGAACATGTTTAGCAACAACACCACCTGCTCAAACCATTAAACAAACGGTAGACTAAGAAAACATAAAGTACCTCAAAGCAAATAACGACCTATTAAAACAACATAATCTAGCAAGCCATGAAACAAAAAACTAAATGTTTAGGCCTGTGAGAAGTCGGGCACATCCATTGTTGGGGCAAAGTCCTCGTTTCCCAAGAAATCTGAGATTGTGAGGTTAGCATCAGCGGTAACAATATTTTCTTATGTGTAGTTAGCCTCTGTTCGATAGCTTTCCGGTACTTTTTGTAGCTCGCGACTACATTGGCGCTAGCCTTGCAATGCTTGTACCATGTCAGGGTGAATCCACACTTGAAACAAGGCGCACTTCCATCTGCGGCCTTTTTAGTGGCGGGATTCGTAGGGGTTTTCTCGAACTTAGGATCACTACCATTATGGCCAGAAGTTCCTTCTATATGCCAAATATTAGAATGACCATTTCGCCCTCGACCTCGATTATGTCCCTTATGTCCTCTTCCACGAGAGGTGTTATCTCCACGTGGGTATGGATCATGGGGATGTGAATCAGAATGTCGAGCCCTCTTTCCTTTGGGGCCCTTTCCTTTATTGACCTTGCCATGGTTAGCTTCGAGAACTTTCTCTTTCCCGACAACTCTGGCATTGTTGTTGACAAGAATCTCATTGTGCCTTTCGGCCACTTGTAGTAAGTTTATCAACCTACTAAATGTGGTGATTCTTTTGTTGTCAACCTCCAAACGATACTAGTTCGCTAGTATCATGGACGATGTAGGAAAGGTCGATAGAGTTTTCTGAATCATTTCCTCATCAGTTAGTTTCTTTCCACAAAAGTCCATACGTGCTCGATTTCAAACATGTCTTTTTGGAAATCATTCACTTTTACATAATCGAGAAAGCGGATTTCATTCAACAAGACGTTCAATTGTGGTATTAAGGAATCATGAATGTTCCCAAAACGGCTCTCTATGGCATCCCATAGCTCTTTTGGTGTCTTCAAGTGGTGATAACCCCAATGTAAGTTAGGATCGATGTGCCTCTTGAGGAACATAAGAGCATTAGCTTTGTCTTTCTCAGTTGCCGGAGCAGCGTCGGCAGATGGCTTGATAGTGGAGGTGAAATCCTTTGCAACGAAGGTAGTTTCCACATCAGCAACCCAACGGTGGTACTCAAGTCCTGCTGAGTCCAAAATTTCGAACTCGGGTCGAATTGGGTCCATCTAAATAGACAAAGTAAAGGACATTAATATGGTGCTCAAGTCCTTTTGAGTCCATAAACATGAAAAATTGCGATACCATTTCTTATGACCAAATTTCTTTATGGCCATATATAAACCAAGTTTCTTTATGGTTATATAGGTAATACGGATACGTCATAGTCCAATTTATGGTCATAACTTGAGTCAACAAAAATGACTAACCAAATTTCTTTATGGTTAACAAATTGATTGACCAAAAATAGGCTTGTTTGAAAAAATAGAATACAAAATATTTAATATTTACATGCACATATTTCATAAGGATTCAAGTTGTCATTCCTTTGCAAGTGTATGAAAATCAATAATATATATATATATATATATATATATAAGTGTGAAAAGAAAAAATTGCATATTATTTTATGACTTTAGTTGTAATCAGGACATATATTTGGTGGTAATAATTTGTAGTTTACTACTTTTTCTAACAAGTAATACAAAATAATACTATCTTCTTTCTTCAATTTTTTTTTTTGTTAATTATTAATGTACATGCATCTTGTTTTTCAAAAGGTAAGTCAAAGGTAAAAGACAATATAATATAATATCATAAAGGTTCAACTTTATATGGTAAAGTTTAAAACAAATCAGAAATGCTTTTGTCTATCACATGAGTTAATTTATTAGGGTGAAAAGGACAAACATTTATTACTTTAAGGGAGACATGCATGATAAAGCCAAATATGTCACTTTCAAGAGGACAAGCATGCATGCATTAAAAGAAAAACGTTTTCCCTTTTTTTTTTTTTTTTTTTTTTTTTTTTGAAACAAGGACAAATAAAATTATTTTCTCAATAACACATACTCCCTCCGTCCCCAATATATAGGCGGAAAAGAGGATTTCTCTTATAATAAGAAGTTTTATTGATTTTATACATATCCCTTCTCTTTCCTGTTTTACCCTTTGTACAATTTCCAATAGTAGAGACATTAACTTAATTGTGGTGATTCCTAGAGATGATAAATAAGGGTAATATATGGAAGAACCCATCTTAAAAATAGATCTCTGCCTATCTATTGGGACATCCAAAATTCAAATCTCCGCCTATATATTGGGGACAGAGGGAGTATTTAAAATCTCTAGAATAAGGGAGATGAACATGCATCATGGATTATTACATTTCCTATCACATGCATTATCAAAAGAAAATTTATAACTATCAAGAGAGTATACAAGCAAGTGATAAGAAAATAGAGTAAAGTATTATTATCAATAATTATTCAAAAGCATCTAATAAATAAGGGAGACAAACATGCATCAATTATTTAGAAGGAGACAATCATGTTTAAAAATTTTCATGTTATCAGGAGAGAAAAAAAATGGTTAAGATAAATACTTCTTTGGGAAAGAAGTACTTGATGATGAACCAATAAAGATGAAGAATTAAATCTCCTTCTTTTGAAGAAAAAAAATTCTACTTGATTTGAGAATGAAGCCAACAACTTTATTTTGTTTTGTGTTCGAAGGATTGAAACTCAAATGGTTAGGCAAAGTGCTGATAACGTAGTTAAGTTTGTTGCATGGAGGAGACAAAAGGGTGAAACATAAAGCAGACAAGAGAAAGAGAATCAGACACACTTCTCATTAATTGTGTTTCTCATTAAATACATGTAGGAAAGTAAGAGAGAGTAGCTACTCCCATTACATGTGTAGTTAGTAGAAGAGAAAAGGCAACACGTATTAAACATGATGGAGAGATGTGCATGCACTATGACACATGTAGGTAGTGGTCAGACACGTCACTACAACAATTTTAGAATAGTTGGGTGAACTATCCAAAGGATATTAAAAGAATATTTTTGATATCTTTGGTTATTAAAACAACATCTACATTTAATTGTCTTTTAAATATGTAAAAATGGTTTACAAAACATAACAGATCTTTTGAATTAAATTACCTGATACACTATAAAACACAATGAAAAGAATAGCACTAGCATTACAATTATTTTTCAAAACTTGTTACTTCAATCAATCACAATGTCAAAATCATTTTCAAGCTTAGTCTCTGCTGCTGCTATTTTCTTCTTCATTTTTCTTACTTTATCACTATTTTGTGCAGAGTCAGTAGAAGGAAAAACAACTGTCACAATCCAAAATGATATAGGTCCGAACATAGCATTCACATTCCGTTGCTGGTCAAGTGAAAATGATTTAGGTCCACACAGATTATTTTTATCACAAAATTTCCTATGGAGATTCAATATTAATTATTCGAAATCAACTAAATTTGTATGCGATTCAAGTTGGTATGATCCTAAAAATGGTCAGTCACATACACAACACTTTACTGACTTACTACACAAGGAGAGACGGGTCGATCACTTTGTAAATATCAATGTTTATGGAGCATTCGTCGAGATGGTGGCTATTATGGAGATGGTTTAGAGCATCCGTTTCAAAAGATGTTTTCTTATTAATATTTTAATTATTATTATGTATTTTTGCTTTCTGTTAATATATTTGGTTCTTATGTGAATCAAATATTTACCGAATAATTAATTAAAAATATCTTCTCTTATTAATAATGATGATGTTTACAGTATCAATAGTCTGTCAGGATTGATCTCGGAGGCCGATCGTCCGTATCTTGTTTATTTTATATTCATTAATAAGGAAATCTCAATCACTTGTATGATTAATGAGGTACAAGGTTTAGCTCCTGCTTAGGGACCTCCTCAATCCACATGAGGATTGGATTTTTCTATTCCTCCTCTAAAGTTAAAGAAAGAGCATGTTTAGCCAACTGATGAGCTTACATTACTGAGATGAAATCTGATGCCTTTATGCGTTTTGATAGGTTGTGGAGACACTAATTGAGTTTCCCTTCAAAATTGAAGATAAACCAGGGGAGCAAACCATAACATTGACCAGAGAATACCGCGGTGTTGGTGATGATATCAAAGTCATAAGTTCACATGCCTGCAGGTCGTTCCTCTACTGTCGAGAAAAATGTTAGTGATTCACAGCCCAGCATTCGCGTAGTCGTAACTCGTACGAATTATTTTGGAACTACTTTGGAGTACGGTGTCATTGCTTATCCAGATGAATTTTCAATAGACAGTTTCTGCATCAAGTACGCAAATGCTCCAGATGAAGAAAATATCTATTACCAAGGACTTGTAATAGATATTATTACTAGCTTTGATATTACATGCATAATTCGACTTGTATCAGTTGTTGCATTCTCTATATTTTGTAACATTATTGGTTTCTTATCGTGCATCTTTTATTTTTCTTCAAGGAACTTGCAGAAAGAATTCCGCAGACGTTTGAAGATCATAGGGATACTACCCAGCACCACCAACTTCTTACATGGGTACATGGCTAACAGAGAATGTGCTCGTCAGATTCAGTTATAGGTTCAGTTAGACTATCTATATGCAGCTGCGACAGTTCTGTATTCATACATTCCCTTACATTGCTCTGTCTAAAACACAAAATTTACGCATTCTGGTTAGGAAACAAAGGTTTACCATGTGGGTTCATATATAAATTCAAGCAAATGACATAGATTTGATCAAACATCCAAAAAAACAATCCAGAATAGGGAAAGACTTGAGAATAGCTAAAGTATTCATCAGACTAAAGTATTCATCAGACATCCCTTCAAATCGAATTTCAGTCCATTGAGAAAAAAATTTCTAAAATGGAGCTATTGGAACCAACCATGTCGAACTTGAGATCTTTGGTCTTGGAAAGAAATGTAACACACTTTCCTCATCATTGCACAGTGGAGAAAGAGCAGGCAGAGACAAGCCTCTCTTGTAAATTGTCCCCCACTCTAATTACTTCAAGGAAGGGAGTGAAGCTTTATGTTCTACGCGCTAGCCCTTGTTGGTTCAAGCTAAAACTTGGATCCCATGCTATATACCGCACCGACTAAAATAAGCAGGCGCAGTCAGGCAAATTATACATAAGCGCACGATCAAATTAGACGTTCAATCTAATTTGAGATCACAAGAATCAAAAATTCTCTGTATGTGAAGATGTTATTTATTACACGCTAGCTAAACATAGGACACTCAAAATAAAGTTGTTGGCTTCGTCTTGTAATACAAATCAGCATAGTTAAACAGCAAGAGAGTAGCATCCCTCACGTGAATGTCGTTCTTGTCAGCATCAGACCTCTTCTGGAGGTCCCGAATGATACGGTCATGAGGGTTGATCTCTATCGTCTTCCCGGAATCCGTCAGATAACAAGAGAAGCCGCTTCTAGAAGACACGACAACATTCTCAACTCTATCAGCTAGCACTTCCTTCATCAAATCGCAAAGACACTGCAACTTCTCTTCCACCAGCCTCCTCCTGCTTCTTCTGCTCACGTTCCCTTTCACGGCGACTTACTTCGGCCCACATCTGTCGGTTACATCGATCAACTGCATCTTTTAAGCTTTTGATCAGAATACTGTGCAGTACACCGAGTGCGAAGTATTATACACCTTATATGCTTCCGCTACTTCTTTGTACAATTCCTTGAGACGTATTTCAACATCATCATCCACCACCGGCGGGGAGCAGGATAAGCAGGACCCGTAGGGTGATTGACCGTACGCGAGACTGGCGAGGCTAAAATAAGGCCTACCTCCGCTACACACGCACGCGTATTTGACTATATCGCTCACCGGTCTGTCTTCCAGAATTGCATCAGCCCAATATTCATCATCTATCCCATTGTATGCTTCCATATTTTGAATGCCTTGGAACTTGTCAAAAATATTGACGTTTGGTATCTTCAACAGCATCATGAAGTGGTTTCTGGAAATCACCACCCGAAAGGACATAGGCTTTGAGATCAGAATCCAATTTCTCCATTCTCCCAAGTTGTAACTCGAGATCCTCGATACTAAATTCTGGGGGCAAATCATCATACCCCATACGACGATACTTTTTCTCAGCGTTATGTATATCCTCCATTGTTTCCCATGATGTATACTTGTGTATAACCTGCTTCATCCCCTTGGTTATTGACATCTTCAGAGATGAATACCTAGCTAGGGCTTTCTATTGATTTCCTTCAAAGATGGAGACGTATATAATATATAGGCCGATACGATTTTGGGGAGGACTGAAGTTTTCAGATTACCGTTAAGATTTGACCGGGGAGTACGTGTTCGTGCCAAAAGGCGCTGATGCCACGGACATGTCATCATCGTGTCAGCAAATTCGGATAGAGAAAAACTCCATATTTCTCTCTCGTTCCCAATATAAACAGAAATTCTTGATGAACAACGAAAAAAACCGAGAGAAAAAAACCGCCTTCAATTCTTCTCACAAACACCGGACCGACTGTTGTCCTCTACGGGGCCCACCGGGACCCACAATCAAAAACTGAGTCTAGCGATTTTTACCTAGTTCACAAACGCGGTCTGTCTAGAAGGACTGCAAAATAAAAAGGTTTCACCCATTTGTCACCGACATTATTTCTATTTAGCCTATATAACACGTTGCAAGAAGAATTCATGCAAATGCTCTTTAAATACTCTGGGATTCAGGTTTTTCGAACTCCTCCTTACAAAGTTCAATCTGTTAATGTTAATCTTCTCTTTACAATGTCAACTAGAAAATCAGTTGGAGAGATCTCTGAATTAATTGAGAGAATTAAAAAATGTCAATTTAGATGGAGATGAACATACTCAGGGAGTTATTAGTTACCCTCAAATTAACTATCAAAAAATGGTCAATGAGTTTAATGTCCAAGATATTAAGTGAGAATTCAATGGGTCCTGAAAAAGTGGAGCAAGAGACGGTTTTAGAGGAAAGGTCATGGGGGCATAATCATGGGACCTGTAAATGGATGAATTCATCGTTCTTAACAACTTTGAAGTCTGAACCCTCCCAGAGCTTCTTGGTTCATATTTTGTATGGTTTTATACCACATTTGAAGTTCGAATTGACACTGAGCTTCATAATTATCGATTCCGATGATGTACCATGCTCAGTTTGAAGTCTGAACCCTCCCAGAGCTTCTTGGTTCATAGTTTATAAGGATTTATACCACATTTGAAGTTCGAATTGACACTGAGCTTCATATTTATCGATTCCGGTGATGTATCATGCTCAATTTGAAGTTAGAACCCTCCAAGAGCTTCTTGTTCATAGTTTGTATGGTGTTATACCACACTTGAAGTTCGAATCGACACTGAGCTTCATATTTATCCATTCCGATGATGTATCATGCTCAGTTTGAAGTTAGAACCCTCCAAGAGCTTCTTGGTTCATAGTTTGTATGGCGTTCTACCACATTTGAAGTTCGAATCGATATTAAGCTTCATATTTATCAATTTCAATGATTTATCCTTCTAAGTTTGAAGTCAAAACCCTCCCAGAGCTTTTTGGTTCATAGTTTGTATGGCGTTATACCACATTTGAAGTTCGAATCAGCACTAAGATTCATATTTATCGATTTCAATGATGTATCTTGCTAAGTTTAAAGTCACTACCCTCCCAGAGCTTCTTGGTTCAGAGTTTGTATGGTGTTATACCACATTTGAAGTTCAAATCGACATTAAGCTTCATATTTATGGATTTCAATGACGCATACTGCTAAGTTTGAAGTCATAACCCTCCGCAGCTTCTTGGTTCAGAGTTTGTATGCCGTTATACCATATTTGAAGTTCGAATCGACACTGAGCTTCATATTTATCGATTTCAATGATGTATCCTGCTAAGTGTGAAGTCAGAACCTTCACAGTTTGTATGCTGTTATACCACATTTGAAGTTCGAATCAACATTGAGCTTCATATTTATCGATTTCGATGATGTATCATGCTAAGTTTGAAGTCAAAACCCTCCCGAAGCTTCTAAGTTCATAATTTGTATGTCGTTATACCATATTTGAAGTTCGAATCAACAATGAGGAAAGTTTTTTCTCTTGGGATTTCAATGGGAAACCAGCAAGATCCAACTTCTTTAAGCCCATAGTAACCCTAACAACTTGTAAAATCGAATTTTTTTTTCGCCCGGCTTGTCGTTGGCCTTGAAAGCTGACTCAATTTTCCCCGACATCTTAACAAAGGAGATGGAATACCCCGTAGTTTGTATTACACCAAACATGTGTAAATGGTAGAATAGCTGAAAATCGGCTATAGATACCTGCCTGATACTGGAAGCTCGGTAAAACATCTTGAATGTAGAATTTTAAAGATGGGATTTATGGGTCCCGGGAATTTGGTGGAATTACATTTCCCTTGGTACGTTTGGTTGCCCAAATCCCTGGAATTATGTTTCCAACGGGATTCACTTTTCTAGCAAATCCTCCATATGGATCATATGGAGTCCGACCCCTCTCCCTAAGATTTGCTGGGAAACTTATCAGGGGATTTATGGGCACACTTTTTTTTACTGCAAATTCCATATATATACAATTATAAGATTCTTAGGGCAATTCCAAACAATACATGGACTTTAACACAAGAAAATTTTATGAATCCTAAGAATCTCAACTGTGTTACCAAATATACGAGGGATTTACATGAATCCCAGAATTTATAATCCCGTGGGATTATAAATTCTTGGAAATTGTGAATTCTGCAAACAAACCCACCATAATAGAATTCTTTTATATCCTTGAGTATAAAACCGTATCTACTTTTAATTGCCATTTTAGTCTACAATTTTTAAATTAATTTTAGTAAAAATATATTGGGTGTAATATCCAGAAGATGTAAAAGAATTCTTTGATATACTTGAGTATAAAATCCATGGTATATACTTTTAATTGGCATTTTAGTCTACCATATTCAAACTAATTTTACTAAAAATAGTTGGGTGAATTATCCAAAGGATATTAAAATAATATTTTTGATATCTTTGGTTATTAAAACAGCATCTACATTTAATTGTCTTTTAAATATGTAAAAATGGTTTACAAAATCATAACAGATCTTTTGAATTAAATCACCTGATACACTATAAAACACCATGAAAATACCTTTACTAGCATTACAATTATTTTTCAAAACTTGTTATTCCAATCAATCGCAATGTCAAAATATTTTTCAAGCTTGGTATCTTTTGCTGCCATCTTCTTCTTCACTTTTCTTACTTTATCACTATTTTTTGTAGAGTCAGTCCAAGGAGAAACAACTGTGACTATCCAAAATGATATAGGTCCGAATATAGCATTCACATTTCGTTGCTGGTCAAGTGAAAATAATTTAGGTGCGCATAAATTATTTTTATCGCAAAATTTCCTATGGAGATTCAATATTAATTTTTCGAAATCAACTAAATTTGTATGCGATTCAAGTTGGTATGATCCTCAAAATGGTCAGTCACATACACAACACTTTACAGCTTACTACACAAGGAGAGACTGGGTCGATCACTGTAAATATCAATGTTTATGGAGCATTCGTCGAGATGGTGGCTACTATGGAGATGGTTTAGAGCATCCGTTTCAAAAGATGTTTTCTTATTAATATCTTAATTATTATTATGTATTTTTGCGTTCTGTTAATATATTTGGTTCTTATGTGAATCAAATATTTACCGAATAATTAATAAAAAATATCTTCTCTTATTAATAATGATGTTTACAGTATCAGTAGTCAGTTAGGATTGATCTCGGAGGCCGATCGTGCGTTCCATATCATCCGTATCTTGTTTATTTTATATTCATTAATAAGGAAATCTCAATCACTTGTATGATTAATGAGGTACAAGGTTTAGCTCCTGCTTAGGGACCTCCTCAATCCACATGAGGATCTGGTTTTCAGGGGCGGAACTATGCCCGGACTAAGATGTATCGTCGTCAGAGTGATGGGAAACTAGAACTCTGGTTGGTATCTTTCATGTTCGTTTTTGTTGTTATATTTTTGCTTAGCTATGGAACTTCACAAATGCATGCGGCAGTGCATTTTTTAAATCTATGTCATTTGCTTGAATTTATATATGAATCCACATGGTAAATCTTTGTTTCCTAACCAGAATGCGTAAATTTTGTGTTTTAGACAGAGCAATGTAAGGAAATGTATGAATACAGAACTGTCGCAGCTGCATATAACACCAGCGGCAATTCTGCAATTTTCCCAAGCCTCTTCATAATCGGGCACATCTTCCATATGTTATTTTTACTAGCTTTGATGTTATTTTTACTAGCTATGGAACTTCGCAAATACACGCGGCAGTGAATTATTATTACTAGCTTTGATGTTATTTTTATTCATACATTTTTATTCTTTATATTTTTGATTAACAAATTTTTAATTTTAATCATAATCATCGAAAACAGACGAAGACGGTAAGAAACTAGTTGGAATTCTAGCAACAAGCTGGGCTCCAACACCTTTTTGAATAACTATCCCTAATCTATGAAAAAAGAAATTACATCTCCTTGCATTAACATCAAATCTAGTCAAATGATTGTGCAGTCTCTTCAAAAACTCAACCGTGTCATCACCGAGTTCACCAAACGTGGAAAAGGCCAGAGTACCAAACCCATACCCTTGAGCTGCACATTTGTCATGATATTTCTTGTTTTGGCCTGAAATGGCATTGCTTAGGGATAAACCAGGCAGGAACGAACGGACTCCACCACCAGTAAATGGAGAGACTCCAGTGACATCCAAACACATGTCACGACCATTGTCCCAATTATAAACAAAAATGTCAGCAGGCCGCAAAGCAACACCATCATCAGTCATGAGGCCCAAGGAAACCTCTTTCCTGGCTAGGACCCCTGCACGGAAACACATATCAAAAATGGTGTCTTGAACAAGGTCATGCCGGAATTTGAGCCCTACCTCGTGGGCACAATGTAAGGCATGGTCACCAAAGCAATCCATATCACGGTTACAAAATACGCACTGACTGCCTGTAGAGGGTTCAATAGTGTTGTGTGATGATGGTTTAAACATCGGGTTTCTTGAAGCTGTTGCTAGAAAATCCGGCGAAAATTGTCTCTCTTGGCAGAGGAAAGAATACACTTGTCCATGGCCATCCAGTCACCAGCATGAACTGGCTTTATTTTAGATTTCCTGACGATTAACACACACATGGAAAATTAATTCAATTTTCTCCAACTCCTCAAGAATAGTGAAGCAAGCTGATCCATGGCGTAACGCTCAAATTCATCTCTATTTATTATAACTTCTGCTCATGTGTTATTACATTTCTTTGCGATGTTTAGAACCATCTAACATTCCAAATGAATGATTGCCCCTTTACATGATCCATGCATGATCATTCAAACAATTTTCCTAACACACAATTGGGAATCTGAAGTTTCGACTAATTTCACAAAATTTAAAAGACTTGGCTAAAAATGACTTGTGTTAATTTAATGTTATATACTGTTAGATATTTGGTGAAGTCACTAGTCCACCATTTGACTGACGACATAAGCTTAACAAAAATTCTAAACGAACCGTGGTTTTGATTTGAAACACCATTTGTCATAGAAAGAACTTATGTATATCAATTTGCAGTATCAGCACCCGGGGTCATACTCACTAGATGACCACTTTCACGCAGTTAATTTGTTTTTTTGATCCTCGGAGAAATTTATTTGGGCCGGAGGACGGCCGAACTTAACAAAGGAGATCCAGATCTGTTTGTCGAGCCATCTCAAAATTGTTTTGTATCAAACCCCTACCCTAAAAAAAATTAAAAAAAATGGCGAGAATCATCAAGAAAGCTGCTGCATCTTCAATAATAACCCCAGAAATACTGTCGTATACGAGGAAGACTCCTCGTAGAAATTACATCTTCATCACCCCCCACCTGAAGAAGAACACTAGTAGTTTAATTTATAGACAAGAAGTTTTATTTCGGAGTACTCCAAGTCTTCTTCAGTTGTTCTCTAATTCTCTCTCTAATAAGAAGAGATCATCTACTTCTGACCAAATCATATGTGCTAAGGAGGAAGCTGAAAATCTTCTTGACAAGGTATGTTTGTCGCCTAATTTTTATCTACAATTCTACTGAACCTACCTTCTTAATACTTATAAATATTTGAACATTACATTATTAATGATGTTTAGGTTGTGGAGATAAAATTTGATTTTATGCGTTT
>JAJJWW010003450.1:50573-215034 GCA_023531295.1 Papaver armeniacum
ATTGGAGTCCACCCAGAAACTATAAAAGTCTGTCCATTCCGGTACATTGAGTATATGCAATATTAACCAGCCAATTAACAATCAGTGCATTGTTTATTTTAGTCGTCCTGCATCTCTGTAGATTCCTAAAAAATGCCAAGGGATAAATGACCCAAATGTGATACTAATAGGGCTTAAAGAAAGGTTTAAGAGATGATTTGGGCTCAAATGAGAGAAGTCCTAGTGACCCATTAAGGGAAGTCAAGATAATAAGTCCAAAAGGAAAGACTAAAAAGTCAAACTTAGAAAGGAAGAAAGGATATGCTTGTAAATACTTCTAAAATGATGGGTTAGATAAGGTCAATGAGATAGATGGTTTTAAAAGGGGTTGATCTCCACTAAGAAATCGGAGCTAACTTCTTGTGGCTAACCATGTACTACTTTCTAGAGTAGGCTTCCGACTCTATAATAATATTTGTACCCATTACATTTTGGCGACCACAGTGGAGTCATCCCATACGATTAGGACAGCGGTTCAGCCACTGAAAGCTCCTAAATCCTCCTGCTCTCACTCTTTGAGACTGGAG
The DNA here is from genome assembly GCA_023531295.1 of Papaver armeniacum. NCBI lineage: Eukaryota > Viridiplantae > Streptophyta > Magnoliopsida > Ranunculales > Papaveraceae > Papaver > Papaver armeniacum. The sequence continues at coordinate 51,140 of JAJJWW010003450.1, forward strand.
CACCTAAATCCTCTTGTTCTCACTCTTTGAGACTTGAGTGCCTAAATCTCCTTGTTCTCACTTTTCGAGACTCGGGCGTCGAAATCCTTTTGTTCTCACTCTTTCAGACTCGAGCGCCCAAATCCTCCTGCTCTCACTCTTTGAGACTCGGGCGTCGAAATCCTCTTGCTCTCACTCTTTGAGACTCGGGCGTCGAAATTCTCTTACTCTCACTCTTTGAGACTTGAGTGCCTAAATCCCCTTGTTCTCACTCTTTGAGACTTGGGCGTCAAAATTCTCTTGTTCTCACTCTTTAAGACTCGAGCACATATTCTAAAAAAAAAAAAAAAAAAAAAAAAATCCAAAGGGGAGAACATCTTTTGCTCCCATCAAGACAGGGTCCGGGCGTTTCCAATGGCGTGGGCGCCCTAATCAAATTTCCATTGAAAAAAAAAATTTAAGAGGGAGAACATCTTTTGGTCCCGCAAAGACAGGGTCTAGACTTCTCCAATGACGCGTGGGCCCTAATCAAATTTCCATTAAAAAAAAAAATTCAACGGGGAGGACATTTTTGGCTCCTTCCAAGACAGGGTCCGGGCGTCTTCAATGGCGCGGGCGCCCTAATCACATTTCCTTTGGAAAAAAAAAATTCAAGGGGGAGAACATCTTTTGGTCGCGCAAAGACAGGGTCCGGGTGCCTCCAATGGCGCGTGCGCCTTAATCAAATTTCCATTGAATAAAAAAAAAAAAAAACTCAACGGGGAGAACATTTTTGGCTCCCGCCAAGACAGGGTCCGGGCGTCTCCAATGGCGCGGGCGCCGTAATCACATTTTCATTTGAAAAAAAAATTCAAGGGGGAAAACATCTTTTGGTCCCGCAAAAACAGGGTCCGGGCGGCTGCAATGGCGCGGGCGCCCTAATCACATTTTCATTGAATAATAAAAAAAAATAACTCAACGGGGAGAACATTTTTGGCTCCCGCCAAGACAGAGTCCGGGCGTCTCCAATGGCGCGGGCGCCTTAATAACATTTTCATTTGAAAAAAAAATTCAAGGGGGAAAACATCTTTTGGTCCCGCAAAAACAGGCTCCGGGCGTCTGCAATGGCGCGGGCGCCCTAATCACATTTTCATTGAAAAAAAAATTCAAAGGGGAGAACATCTTTTACTCACACCAAGATTGGGTCCCGGTGTCTCCAATGGCGTGGGCGCCCTAATCACATTTCCATTGGAAAAAAAAAATTCAAGGGGGAGAACATCTTTTTGTCCCGCAAAGACAGGGTCCGGACGCCTCCAATGGCGCGTGCGCCCTAATCAAATTTCCAGTGAAAAAACGAAAAAAAATATTCAACGGGGAGAACATTTTTGCCCCCCGCCAAGACAAGGTCCGGGCGTCTCCATTGGGGCGGGCGCCCTAATCACATTTTCATTGAAAAAAAAAATCAAATGAGAGAACATCTTTTGCTCACACCAAGACAGGGTCTGGGCGTCTCCAATGGCGCGGGCGCCCTAATCACATTTCCATTAAAAAAAAAAATTCAAGTTGGAGAACATCTTTTGGTCCCGCAAAGACAGGGTCCGGGGGCCTCCAATGGCGCGTGCGCCTTAATTAAATTTCCAATGAAAAAACGAAAAAAAATATTCAACGGGGAGAACATTTTTGGCCCCCGCCAAGACAGGGTCCGGGCGTCTCCAATGGCGCGGGCGCCCTAATCACATTTTCATTGAAAAAAAAAATCAAGGGGGAGAACATATTTTGGTCCCGCAAAAACAGGGTCCGGGAGTCTGCAATGGCGCAGGCGCCTTAATCACATTTCCATTAAAAAAAAAATCCAAAGGAGATAACATCTTTTGCTCCCGCCAAGACAGTGTCTCGGCGTCTTTAATGGCGCGGGCGCCATAATCAAATTTCCATTAAAAAAAAATTCAAAGGGGAGAACATCTTTTGGTAGCGCAAAGACAGTATCTAGGCGTCTGCAATGGAGCGGGCGCCATAATCACATTTCCATTGAAAACCAAATTCAAACAGGAGAACATCTTTTGCTCCCACTAAGACAGGGTCCGGGCGTCTCTAATGGCGCGGGCGCCATAATCACATTTCCATTGAAAAGCCAAAAAAAAAACAAGGGGGAGAACATCTTTTGGTCGCACAAATACAGGGTCCGGGTGCCTCTAATGGCGCGTGCGCCCTAATCAAATTTCCATTGAAAAAAAAATTCAACGGGGAGAACATTTTTGGCTCCCGCTGAGACAGGGTCTGGGCGTCTCCTATGGCGAGGGGTCCTTAATTATATTTTTATTGAAAAAAAAAACAAAAAAAAGGGGGAAAACATCTTTTGGTCCCGCAAAAACAGGGTCCGGCATCTGCAACGGTGCGGGCGCCCTAATCACATTTCTAATGAAAAAAATAATAATTCAAAGGGGAGAACATCTTTTGGTCATACCATGACAGGGTCCGGGCGTCTGCAATGGCGCGGGCCCTTAATCGCATTTCCATTGAAAAAAAAAATTCAAAGGGGAAAACATCTTTTGCTCACACCAAGACAGGGTCCGGGCGTCTCCAAAGGCACGGGCGCCCTAATGAATTTTCCATTGAAAAAAAAAAATCAACAGGGGAGAACATCTTTTGGTCCCACAAAAACAGGGTACAGATGTCTGCAATGGCGCGGGCGCCTTAATCACATTTCCATTGAAAAAAAAAACCAAATGGGAGAACATTTTTTGCTCCCACCAACACAGGGTCTGGGCGTCTCCAATGGCATGGGCGCCCTAATCACATTTCCATTAAAAAAAAAAATCAAGGGGGAGAATATCTTTTGGTCCCGCAAAAACAGGATCCGGGCGTCTGCAATGGCGCGGGCGCCCTAATCACATTTCCATTGAAAAAAAAAATAAAAAAAAATCCAAAAGGGAGAACATCTTTTACTCACACCAAGAAAGGGTCCGGACGTCTGCAATGGCGCGGGCGCCTTAATCACATTACCATTGAAAAAAAAATTGAAGGGGGAGAACATCTTTTGGGCCTACAAAGATAGAGTCCGGGCGCCTCCAATGGCACGTGCAACTTAATTAAATTTCCATTGAAAAAAAAAATTTAAGAGGGAGAACATCTTTTGGTCCCGCAAAAACAGGGTCCGAGTGTCTGCAATAGCGCGGGCGCCTTAATAACAATTGTATTGAAAAAAAAAAATCCAAAGGGGAGAACATCTTTTGCTCCCACCAAGACAGGGTCCGGTTGTCTCCAATGGCGCGGGCGCAATAATCACATTTCTATTGAAAAAAAAAATTCAAGGGGGATAACATCTTTTGGTCGCGCAAAGATATGGTCCGGGTGCCTCCAATAGCTTGTGCGCCTTAATCAAATTTCCATTGAAAAAAAAAAACAATTCAACGGGGAGAACATCTTTTACTCACACCAAGACATGGTCCGCGCGTCTGTAATTGAGCGGGCGCCCTAATCACATTTCCATTGAAAAAAAAAAATCCAAAGGGTAGAACATCTTTTTCTCACACCAAGACAGGGTCCGGGCGTCTGCAATGGCGCGAGCGCCCTAATCACATTTTCATTGAAAAAAAAAATCTAAAAGGGAGAACATCTTTTACTCACACCAAGACAGGGTCCGGGCGTCTCTAATGGCGCAGGTACCTTAATAATATTTCCATTGAAAAATAAATAAAAAATTCAACGGGGGAGAACATCTTTTGGTCCCGCAAAAACAGGGTCCGGACGTCTGCAATGACACGAGCGCCCTAATCACATTTCCATTGAAAAAAAAAAGAAAACTAAAGGGGAGAACATCTTTTGCTCCCACCAAGACAGCGTCCGGACGTCTATAATGGCGCGAGCGCCTTAATCACATTTACATTGAAAAAAAATAAAAAAAAAAAATTCAAGGGGTAGAACATCTTTTGGTCGCGCAAAGACAGAAACCGGGCGTCTGCAATGGCGCGGGCGCCCTAATCACATATCCATTGAAAAAAAAAAATACAAAGGGGAGAACATCTTTTGCTCACACCAAGACAGGGCCTGGGCGTCTTCAATGGGGCGGGCGCCATAATCACATTTCCATTAAAAAAAAATTCAAGGGGGAGAACATCTTTTGGTCCCGCAAAGACAGGGTCCGGGCACCCCTAATGGCGCGTTCGCCCTAATCAAATTTCCATTGAAAAAAAAAATATTCAATGGGAGAACATTTTTGACCCTCACCAACACAGGGTCAGGGCGTCTCCAATGACGCGGGCGCCTTAATCACATTTTTATTGAAAAAAAAAAAGGGGAAAACATCTTTGGGTCCCGCAAAAACAGGGTCCGGGAGTCTGCAATGGCGCGGGCGCCTTAATCACAATTCCATTGAAAAGAAAAAAAAATCCAAAGGGTAGAACATCTTTTGCTCTCACCAAGACAAGGTCCGGGCGTCTCCAATGGCGCGGGCGCCATAATCACATTTACATTGATAAAAAAAATATTTAATGGGGGAACTTTTTTGGCCCCGCCAATACAGAGTCCGTGCGTCTCCAATGGCGCGGGCGCCCTAATCACAATTTCATTGAAGAAAAAAAATCAAAGGGAAGAATATCTTTGGGTTCCGCAAAAACAGGGTCCGGGCATATGCAATGGCGCGGGCACCTTAATCACAATTCCATTGGAAAATAAAAATAAAAAGGGTAGAACATCTTTTGCTCTTACCAAGGCAGGGTCCGGGCGTCTTCAATAACGCGGGCGCCATAATCACATTTCCATTGAAAAAAAATATATTTAATGGGTGGAACTTTTTTGGCCCCGCCAAGACAGGGTCCGGGCATCTCTAATGGCGCGGGCGCCCTAATCACATTTTAGTTGAAATAAAAAAAAATTCAAAGGGGAGAACATCTTTGATCCCGCAAAAACAGGGTCCGGGCGTGTACAATGGCGCGGGCGACTTAATCACAATTCCATTGGAAAAAAAAAAATCCAAAGTGTAGAACATCTTTTAGTCTCACCAAGAAAGGGTCCGGGCGTCTCCAATGGCGCGGGCGCCATAATCACATTTCCATTGAAGAAAAAAAATCCAAAGGGGAGAACATCTTTTGCCCACACCAAAACAGGGTCCGGACGTCTCCAGTGGCGCGGGCGCTCTAATTAAATTTCCATTGAAAAAAAAAATTCAACGGGGGAGAACATCTTTTGATCCCGCAAAGACAAGGTCCGGGCGCCCCTAATGGCGCGCACGCCCTAATTAAATTTCCATTGAAAAAAAAATATTTAACGGGGAGAATTTTTTTGGCCAAGCCAAGACAGGGTCCGGGCGTCTCCAATGGCGCGAGCGCCTAATCACATTTCCATTGAAAAAAAAAAATTCAAAGGAGAGAACATATTTTGCTCACACCAGGATAGGGCTCGGGCGTCTCCAATGGGGCGGGCGTCATAATCACATTTCCATTAAAAAAAAAAATTCAAGGGGGAGAACATCTTTTGGTCCCGCAAAGACAGGGTCCGGGCGCCCCTAATGGCGTGTGCGCCCTAATCAAATTTCCATTGAAAAAAAAAATATTCAACGGGGAGAACTATTTTGGCCTTCGCCAAGACAGGGTCCGGGCGTCTCCAATGACGCGGGCGCCCTAATCACAGTTTTTTTAAAAAAAATGCAAGGGGGAGAACATCTTTGGGTCTCGCAAAAACAGGGTCCGGGCGTCTGCAATGGCGCGAGCGCCTTAATCATAATTCCTTTGAAAAGAAAAAAAAAATCCAAAGGGTAAAACATCTTTTGCTCTCACCAAGGCCGGGTTCGGGCATCTCCAATGGCGCGGGCGCCATAATCACATTTCCATTGATAAAAAAAATATTTAATGAGGAGAACTTTTTTGGCCCCGCCAAGACAGGGTCCGGGCGTCTCCAATGGCGCGGGCGCCTTAATCACAATTTCATTGAAAAAAAATTCAAAGGGGAGAACATCTTTGGGTCCCACAAAAACAGGGTCCGGGCGTATGCAATGGCGTGGGCGCCTTAATCACAATTCCATTGGAAAAAAAACAAAAAAAAATCTAAAGGGTAGATCATCTTTTGCTCTCACCAAGACAGGGTCCGGGCGTCTCCAATAACGCGGGCGCCATAATCACATTTCCATTGAAAAAAAAATATTTAATGGGTAGAACTTTTTTGGCCCCACCAAGACAGGGTCCGAGCGTCTCTAATGGCGCGGGCGCCCTAATCACATTTTAGTTGAAATAAAAAAAAAATTCAAAGGGGAGAACATCTTTGGGTCCCGCAAAAATAGGGTCCGGACGTGTGCAATGGCGCGGGCGCCTTAATCACAATTCCATTGAAAAAAAAAATCCAAAGGGTAGAACATCTTTTAGTCTCACCAAGACAGGGTCCGGGCGTCTCCAATGGCGCGGGCGCCATAATCACATTTCCATTGAAAAAAAAATCCAAAGGGGAGAACATCTTTTGCCCACACCAAAACAGGGTCCGGGCGTCTCTAGAGGCGCGGGCGCCTTAATCAAATTTCCATTGAAAAAAAAAATTCAACGGGGGAGAACATCTTTTGGTCCCGCAAAGACAGGGTCCGGGCGCCCCTAATGGCGCGTGCGCCCTAATTAAATTTCCATTGAAAAAAAAAAATTAACGGGGAGAACTTTTTTGGCCCACCAAGATAGGGTCCGGGCGTCTCCAATGGCGCGGGCGGCCTAATCACATTTCCATTGAGAAAAAAAAAAAAATTCAAAGGGGAGAAAATCTTTTGCTCCCGCCAAGACAGGGTCCGGGCGTCTCCAATGGCATGGGCGCCATAATCACATTTCCATTGAAAGAAAAAATAAATCCAAAGGGGAGAACATCTTTTGCTCCCGCCAAGACAGGGTCCGGTCGCCTCCAATGGCGCGGGCGCCCTAATCACATTTCCTTTGAAGAAAAAAAAAAAAAAAAAACACCCAAGCCTTTGGAAAAATAAAAAAACGCCCAAGCCTTTGAAAAAATAAAAAACGCCCAAGCCTTTGAAGAAGAAAAAAAACGCTCAAGCCTTTGAGGAAAAAAAAAAAAAACTCAAGCCTTTGAAACAAAAAAAAACGCTCAAGCCTTTGAAAAAAAAAAGAAGATGTTCTTTTGCTATGTGATTTTGTGATTAGGGCGCCCTAATCACATTTCCATTGAAAAAAAAAACGTCCAAACCTTTGAAGAAGATGAAAAAGAAAAAAAAAAAAAAATCCCAAGCCTTTAAAAAAAAAAAAAAAAAAAAAAAGAAGAAAACAAACGGCTCTTACGCTCATGATAAGAAAAATAATAATATATAAATAAAAGCTGCTCTTACGCCCATGAAGAAACTTGCCTCCATCACCAAAAGGCGGCTAGCCTTTGACAAAACGAAGAGAAAAGGTAGAAACCCTTCACCATCAAAGGGAGAAACTTACGCCTTTGGCAGAAGAATAGGGAAGCGCCACTCGAACCTCTAACAAAAAGGAAGGAAAGAAAAGAGGGCAGAAATGAGCTTAAATACAAGAGGACTTGCCGGAATATTCAAGTTTTAAGCTAAAGGCGTCAGAAGAAGCGCGCAACGACAGAAGAGCTGAGGAAGAAGATGATAGACTGTTGAAAAGACTAACGCCTTGCCCAAACAGCCAGGGGACTTAATGTAGATACCTGGAAAATGTCAAGGGATAAATGACCCAAATGTGATAATAATAGGGCTTAAAGAAAGGTTTAAGAGATGATTTGGGCTCAAATGAGAGAAGTCCTAGTGACCCATTAAGGGAAGTCAAGATAATAAGTCCAAGAGGAAAGACTAAAAAGTCAAACTTAGAAATGAAGAAAGGGTATGCTTGTAAATACTTCTAATAGGATGGGTTAGATAGGTCAATGAGATAGATGGCTATAAAAGGGGTTGATCTCCACTAAGAAATCGGAGCTAACTTCTTGTGGCTAACCATGTACTACTATTTAGAGTAGGCTTCCGACTCTACAATAATATTACCCATTACAATCTCCTTGTGCATTATTTGGATTTTCGATAGTATTCTTTCTAGACAATATGTTTTGCAAGATTGTATTCTCACTTATGTTTGTCCTCTTAACAAAAAGAATCACCACTGGGGAAAGCAACAGAATCTGCTCATCCAGGTAATGTTCTTTGATTTGTTGTTTTTGTCGTGTGCTGGAGGAATTTTATGAACATTATATTTGTTGTGACAATTTTATGAGCATAAAGTTGTAGTCTTTGAAATCCCAGAGGCCAAATGGTATCCTAGATGAGATCACATTCAAATGCAGTAGACTCATATTTGGCAATTAAGGGAACATTCTAACTGAAATTCGCACAAACAATCAAATTCATGGTTAATTTTTATGTCGTAGTTTCATCTAATGAAAAGTTGAAGAATGGTTGGTTTGAATGATGAATATTCAGTTCTTGAATCTGTGATGATCAAAATGGGTTTCAGTTCAAAATTATGTAAGTGGCTTAGGTTTTGTTATTCCACCTCTTCATTCTCAGTTCCTATTAATGGATCTCCTTTTGGTTTCTTTAGAAGTAGCAGAGGGGTTAGACAAGGTTTTCCACTTTCCACATTTCTTTTTAACATTGCAATGGAGGGCTTTTCCAGGTACTTTGATAGAGCAGCTCAGTTAAATCTTTTTTCTTGATTTTCTGTGTCACCTAAAAGCATTGTGGTTAACCATCTTCACTATGCAGACGATATAATTTTCTTTTTGGATAATAAGAAGGAAGAATTACACAACTTATTATCTGCATTACAATGCTTTGAATATATTTCTGGTTTGAAAGTGAACACCTCTAAACCAGACTTGTAGCTATTGGTGATATTCCTACTCTTGATATTTGGGCTAAAGAATTTGGTTGTGCTATTGATAAGCTTACCTTCAAATATCTGGGTTTGCCACTTGGAGCTAAATCTAATGCAAAGTCTATATGGGATCCAATTCTTGTGAAGTTTGATTGTAGATTATTAACTTTGAGACAAGGAACCCTTTCTAAAGGAGGTAAGTTGGCTTTACTAAAATGCATTTTATCTTCACTGCCACTTTACTAGTTCTCTTTATTCAAAGCTCCAATGTCAATCATCAAGCAACTTGAGAAGAAAATGAGGTACTTCTTGTGGGAGCATGTGGTGATTAGAAAACTTCTCATCTCATTAACTGGAAGTTAGTTCAAGCTTCAAAAGGAAAGAGGGGTGCTGGGGTGTTCTTAATCTTTGTCATGAATTGTTGTTTATTATCCAAATGGTGTTGGAGGTTCGGTTATGAGAAAAACTCATTTATGGCGCAAAATCATTCTTTGATAAACATGTCGATTCTCGATCCTTTTGGATACCGGGAAAAGTAGAAACCACTTATGGTATCTCTGTTGGAAAAGCATTTCGATACTAGCTCCTTGTTAGCTCAACACAACCCCCGAATATTCACTCAGGTAAACAAATATCTTTCGGTTTGATTGTTGGATTGGAAATCATAGTCTGGCTCACTCTTTTAGTAGTCTTTTCAAGTTAGCAAAAGAAAATACGCAAGATTAGCTGACATGATATCGGATTCCGGGAGATGGTGATTTGAATTCAAACGTCTACTTAAAGATGCAGAAGTGAATCAATTAGCTGACTTGCTGGTTTTAATTGGTTCTTCACCTCCTTCTCTGGACAATATGTTGGATACAAGACGATGGTTCGATAACTCAGGTATGTTTACGGTGAAATCATTGTATTTGAAATTAACGACCATCAAGGTTTGGATAACTTTCCTAGTTCTTTCATATGGAAGCCAGCTATCCCTCCTAAGATAACCTTTCTGTTGTGAAGTTTAGTTCACAACAAGCTTAATACAATAGATATTCTGGATCAGAAAGGTGTACATATTTATAACTCTTGTGTACTCTGTGGGAATATTGAAGAGTCACAGGATCATCTTTTCTTGCACTGTAAGATCGCCTGTAAGGTTTGGTATATGTTGTTTCCTAATAAAAATTGGTCATGGGTCTTTCCGAAATCTTTTCAAGATCTTGCTCTATGTTGGTTTCACCCTAATTTATCAACTCAAGGAAGAATTGTATGGGATTTGTTACCAACCGCTATTGTGTGGATTTTGTGGAGAGAACGGAATTGTCGTATTTTCGAGAAGAACTATGAGTTTAAGGTGGATGCGGAGTTGGGTGACGAGGCAAAATCTTTGGTTTTATCATGGGCTGCTGCCAAAGGTTCAAGCGTACACTTAAATTTTGCCTATTCTGTCTCAAATTGGAAATCTATATTCGTTGCAACTTAGTTTTTCGGTTTTTTTTGTTTGATTTCCTTCTTTTCTTTGCTTTCTACCTCTGGTAGACTCTTTCTATATTCTCTTCTATAATAAAATCTTCCTTTCTATCAAAAAAAAAAAAAAAAAAAAAAAATGAATATTCAGTAGATTACCCATACAAGTCTTAGTCACGGATCAGTTGATCAACTTTAACTCATATAAACAGTGTAAAGTGAGTTTAACAATACTAATAGTTTGTTAGATTTTCTCGGGTTTTTATTGATGGGTATGTTTAATTTGTAGTAGTTCTAGACTTTTAGTTAACTGTAACCATCAAAGCAAGGAATGGTAAGGTTCAAGTTAGGAACAAGTTAAGAAATTTATAATTGTTGATTATTTAAGTTAAGAAATTGATCAAACTGTATAAGATGTCATATGATGCAATATGTTAAATCCTTTCTCTGGACTGTAGTGATTTTCTAATATCTAAACACTGGATCAGAATTGAAATGTTTAGCTCTTAGTTTAAAATGTTGTGAAAGTTGTTTAGCAATGTAGCAGGAAATACAAGTTGATTAATTTACATACTGAAAAAACTTCTAAACAATATATCTTTAGCACGTCGTTCAAATTGCTATAGAAGAATTCACCAGGCTGGACATATTGCAAAGAAATCTAATGTATGCCGTGACATTTTTACATGATATTTTTGGGACAAGAGAGCGATAGCTATATCTTTCATTTAACCATACTGTCCTATTGTCTAATTATCTGCTTTCGTTTACCTTCACTTGTGTATAGTTTCCAATTAAAACAGGAACTCAATGCAAACTGAAATGGTTATCATATACTCCACATCGTATATCTTGCCCCAAGGGATGAACCTTGATTTTGGGCATACCAAAAACTTTCAAGGCATACAAAATAGTTTTTCCATCCTAGGTGACCTTATAAGGGGTGTCTATTGGGTAGTTCAATTACCTATATACCCTTGAACCTAAAATCTAAAAATAAACTATCCTAAACATCTCTTCTTCTTCCTCCATCCAAACCACCTTCCTTTTCTCTGAGATTTTTTTTTTCATCACCGTAATTAATTATCGATTCGTGAAAATTCGATCATCGGTTAAATTGAACTATATAATGAATCGTACAAAGAATAAAGCAAACGTCAGGTATTCTAAATCCTCTTCCAGTCCATGGATTAAAGAAGAAGAACCAATTGAAGATCAAGGTGTAAAAACTACAATTGAACCAGAAATTGAATCGGAAATTCAACCATTTGAAGCTTTAAATATTGAAATAAGGATAAGAAGGTATTCCTTACAAATCCAATCTTTTAATTGTTGTTTTTCATGGATTGAATGGGTTAAATTGCTAAAAAATTAGGGTTTTTGACAGTTACACTAGCGGGTTCGGCTGATAATTGAGTTGAGTTTTGAGCCGAACTGTTCTTTAAATTTCACCCTGAAAGTGTCTATGAACAGTTCGGCTAAACCGTAAATGTCAATTTTTAGCCGAACCCCAAAATGCGTATTAAATACGTCCCAGAACAGTGTCAGGTTTGGCTAATACCTTGCAAACCTTCCTAGCCGAACCTGAGAAGTGAAATTTACCCCAGGTGGTTGTCAGGTTCGGCTGACTCGATTAGATCACTTTCAAGCCTAACCTCTCTCTGTAACCACTTCGAAAATACTGATTTGAAGGCTCTAGGTTCGGCTAGCTTGTGTTGTTGAGTTATCAGCCGAACCTTCTCTTTGCACACTCAAGTTTTTCTATCTTGTTTTGGCCATAACTTTTTCGTCCGATGTCGGAATGACCTCATTCATTTTGTGTTGTGTTTGTCTTTTCATTCTCTTGAAGTTAAAGATAATATCTCATTGATTTTAATGAGTTTAATATGGACCTTGGTATTCTCCATCATTAGACTTCACTTTCTTAACACTTTTAGTAATTTCCATTTTTTTTGTTTGGTTCATCCTATGAAAAGGCTGCATAATAGAAAACATATGTAATAAAAAGCCTAACCCCTAAATGTGTATGAATTTAAGTGTTTCTTGGAAAATCAGTGTCATGTTCGGCTGATGTGATTTTTCGAATATGAGCCGAACTTAAAAAAATATATAGTTCGGCTGATATGATATTTAGAGTGAAAACCGAACCTAACCCTCAGAAATAGGTTCGTATTGTTATTAGACTTTAATATTAGCCGAACTAGGATCTTGCAAATAGGTTGGAAGTTGGAAAATGAAGGTTCGGCGTATAACGTTAACAAATTCAGCTACCCGAACTGTTCATCAATTTAGTGGGTTCGGCTTATATTTTTAAGCCGAACATAGTCCTGGTTCGCCTAACCATGATGAAAAATACAATTTTTGATGATTTCAAACTACAAAAGTGAGATTAAGCATAAAATAGAAGTGTACATGTGTGTTAGAAGCATTGGGTTCCTCATCTATGTATTCATCATCTGGATTTGGCTCATAAAAATTATCATCTTGAGTTTGAGTTTGGGTAAAATCATTCTCATAATCTAAGAAATCAGCCATTTCTGGATCATTGTTGTAGTTGATATGTATTTTCCTAGGTTTTTTAGATGAAGAATGACCCTCCTCATCCTCCATTGAATCAAGAATTAAAATTTGCTCACTTTCTCCTTCTCTTTCTCTCCTTCTTAACCAAAACTTTTTTTTTTCCCCCAAATCTTTTCATCTAAACAACCTTTATAATTCTGAAAATTATCTTAATCACTAAACAAAATATTTAATCACTAATTCAGATTACTAACCCTAATACGTAAAGGGTAGATTTGCCATTTAAAAAATTTTGGATTAAGGGAATATCTAATTTTGTTATTTCACAACCCTTTTTGTCTTTATTGAGTATTCCTAGATGAGGTTGTTTTGGGTTAAGGGGATGGATGTTAAAGGAGTAAAAAACACTCAGTTGAAAAATTGTTGCCCAAAACTACACCCCACAATGCAACACTTGACATGAGATGAGGGTGAAAAATGTATCGATAAGTGATGGCATATTTTAACATATTTTAACAGAAATATGTTAACAGAAAAAATCATATGAGTGCATCTATTGCATGATATTGCTTGATTTGACGTGTGTGAATTCTGTGTAAACATATTTTAACAGAAATAGTTGCCAATTAGCCTAGATGAGATCACAGACTTGCCGAATCCACCACATGAATTGTGTCATTCAGCAATAGTTGTTTCTTCACTAACTGTTAGTGTCCCAATAGTTGATCTGTTTATAAATTTTTAGTTAGTTAGCAATATTGGTTACTGAAAATTAGAAAGCCTTTGCATTGAGAGCAACTACTGCGAACTTGGAAGGCTTTCCATTAGGTTCGAGTGCAACTTCTGCAATTCTGCTATTTACCTTTAAAGTACTGATTGTGAATTGCCTTTGTATATGCAAATCGCGTTAGACATGCAAAGGTCATGATATCTACTATGGCATGCCTGAGACAACTTGCAACTGTGTGTAGTGTTCCATTAGATGTGTTGTGTTTTATACTTCATTGTATTAGGATTAATCATTAACTACAGATTCAACATTATTGTGAACTGTGTGTTTATTTCTGGGTTGTTTCTGTTTATTTTTATGTCATATGTACATTAATGAACTCATGAACTGTGTGTTTATTTCTTGGTTGTTGTTGTTCTCAGATTCTCAGAATGTCTCAAAGTGAAGTTGATGCAATGATACAACATGCCAGGCAGCCAAGCAAGATCACACTAAGTTACACTACTTACTAGCCTCTGTGACTGTTAGACATTGTTTTTTTTTTCTTTTTTGGCTTTGTTGTAACCTGTTGTGTACTTTCTTTTGCATTCACTAGACTGGGAGTAAACTTTTTAACTCTAAACATCGTGCTTGTGTGGGTTTGTACTTTTCACTGAACATTTTGAACTTAGAAAGACAGACTCTGTTTTTTTTTTCAAGCTTTTAGTTTTTTTCCTAGTTATCGGATTTGAACGAATAAAAATCCTATATCCGATAGCTTAACCTTAACCTTATCGAATTGGATTTTCTAATATCCGTCGGATGTTATCGGATATCCGATATCCGATAACCCTTAACCTTAACCTTATCGGAACTGCTAATTTCGCCGGATATCCGTTGCCAGCCCTAGTTGAGACAAAATTCGGTAGAGAGAGAAAACAAAGAAATCTGTAAGAAATCAAAGAAATAAGCTCCATTAGAACTTAGCTTTTGTCTTTGTGTTTCACCATTGTCATGTATGAAGAATAGTTTGAATCTATTGTAAGATCAATATTCCACCATTATAAAGAGTTTGCGAAGATTACATGAGTGTCAACGTGGTGAATAATATCATTAAATTTTGAGTTCATCGAAATGACTTAGACTCTGTGTTATTATCGTTACAAGGGTGTACTTGTGGGATTTTGCGCAACTACATGAACACTATGATTGCCTACTGCTATTATTTACAAGGAAGCAAGACTCTGCTATTATTTTGCGCAACTTCTCGAAATCCACTTTCCTAGGGTAAGTAATTTAATTTTCTGTTTTCTTAACATTTTCTTGGGTAAGTAAGATTAAGATCCACCATTACAGGAGTAATCAATTCTTTTCTACACATGTGATCCAGCAAGGGTTCTCTTAGCTCATTTCAAATAATTGATACATTTGCTGATCACACTGTGGCATTTAATATCAGAGCAGCATTTAGTTTCAACAAATAATTTCGGATGAGTAGTAATATATCTTAGCAGTGTGAATCTCATGCAATAATTAATAATTATGTAGCTTCTTGACTGTTGAATTATGATTTTTTTTCATTAAGAGCATTAATATCCTAAATTCATTAGTATATATATATATATATATATATATATATACACATTGATGCAAGCCATGTGACTGACGCGAACTCTGCGTAGCCCATGAGCTGCATTTATATATGCACGTTGCACCGTGCAGTCTGCTCGCAGTGAAGCAACAATTGACCCGGAAGTAGATCCAAAAATGGTATGGTGGTACGTGCATGACCTCTAGATATATTATATATTGCTGGATTCCAGGATCATGTCCAGAAACAAGTCAACTGTTCACCGATTTTCATGTTTCAGCATCTACCCGTTTGTTATGAGAAGGGACTGCTTGTGGTATTAACTGGTTGAAGCCATTAATGGAAAATTGTTGATAAGATTCATTCCTTTTGTATGCTTATGGTGACGCTACTCAAGAATCGAATCTGCACTTGCCACAAAGAAACTATATACTGCAAACCTGTTGTGGATTCCTTTGCCGAAGAGGCACAGGCACGAGTGAAATATTGTCCAGCACACATTTCTGTATTATACGACTTGATTTGCCTGGGTTACCAAACTTTATGGGGATAAATAATCAAATTTGTATTCTTCTGGTGATCCCCGGTAGCAGGCTTGGTTTAGTATAGAACCGTTTGGAAAGAGTATTGTATGGAGGTATTGTTAAATCGAGGCTTGTTTAAGAATCGGGGACAAATGCAAGACTCAGTGCGGGCAGGTGCATCTAGTCTTTCTTAAAATCGGGGACAAATGCAAGACTCAGTGCGGGCAGGTGAGGTGCACATAAAATAATGTCAAAGAAAATTACCATTAATGAAGTAGTTGATTACAGAAATAAAACTAATTAAAATTCATTATTAACCAAAACAGCACAGGTAAATAGAGAATAACATATCTAACCAATACTAAGATTACTCTAGCTAGTTACTTCGCTAGAGATAAAGATGTAGTAGCTAATAGCATTGTGATTACAGCACAACAGATGATGATGGCTGTGATTAGCCTTCCACATTGCAGCTTGGTGTTCACGAGATCTGAATATTGATGTTCACGTTAGAACTTCCACAGCAGGAGCATGAGGGTGGGGATGGAGGTGTAGGTGTAGGTGGTGGTGGCAATGGAGGTGGTGGGGATGGAGGTGGTGGTGTAGGTGGTGGTGGCGATGGGGGTGGTGGGGATGGAGGTGGTGGTGGTGGGGATGGAGGTGGGGCTTTGCAGCAACACTGCTCGGTCCAAGTATAGACTCCACGAATGTCAGGCGACAAGGCTCCAACACACTGTGACCCTGCACTTACAAGGTCTTTTTCATTACATTTATTCTCACATTGAGATTTGTGAACGCAATCTACACCTTGTGAATGCTCAATCGTTAGGTATGTCTGCCCAGACGTGCATATATCCCGAAAACCTGCATTTCCAGAATCAAAACTTTGAAAAGATGAAGGAGTTGGTGGAAGGGATGGCGATGAGGAAGAAGGGGGTGTTGGTTTGCTGCAACAACATTGAATATGTATATATGCATTTGGATTATTATAATTGATGCACGGCTTTTGGACTACCGTACTTCCGAGGGCTTTGCATTCACTTTCACACCAATTTGTGCATACCTCGTAACCTCCATGAGGAGGGGCAACACTCGTTTCGGTATACGTTTCACCGAGAGTACATATATTGGCCCAAGTTGTTGCTGATGACATCTCTGCAAGTTTCAGGAATTCATTCATTTTGTAAGGAAAACAAATATTTATGTGTAAAAGGATCGATTAATGTATAAAACAAAATTTACCAGCACGGATAGACAGCCAAACGGTCATCAGAGAAAGATAAGAGCATGCGGAAGCAAATAGGTCAGGAAAAGAACTTCTCCTAGTTAACCCCATCCTCACTGAAATGTAACTAGAGATCGGCACTACTCACTTTTTTTCTTTCTTGCAAGTGTAAGGCTATGTTGCTGCGGTTTTGGTTTACCATGTCAAGCTATTTATAGACCCTAAACCTCTGAAAAAATAACTTAAACAATTTTTGTGATTAGTAAACGTGCAAATTAGTCTGGATGACAACGCCCCAATAACATATAACTAGGGATCTTGATCATCGAGTAAATGGCGGTAGAATTTAAGTATATCTAGAGAAGATGGCTAGCTGGTTATAGTTCATGAATAATGTCTCAGGGTCAACTACGATCACATGGACCATGGTTAATGCCTAAACAATAATGTCTCAGGGTCAACTACGATCACATGGAGTAATATATAATCAGTTTTGGGTAAATTTATTAAATGCCCCTATTATAGAGGCCCAACACAAATACCCTTATACAACAATATAAATACCCCTATCATTTAAATATCTTATCCATTAAAATATAGATTACCTTAATACCCTCACTTAAAATATTATTTTCCATTTAAAAATCTTATCCATTAAAAAATAGATTTTTCTATTATTTCATTTCACCACCACCAATAGCACCGCCGCCACCACCACTCCGCCGCCACCACCACCACTGTTGTTGCCGCCGCCACCACCGCCGCCACTCCGCCACCACCACTGTTGTTGCCGCCGCCGCCACTCCGCTACCACCACCACCACCACCACTGTTGTTGCCGCCGCCACCACCACCATTGTTGTTGCCGCCGCCACCACCGCCGCCGCCGACGCCACCACCGCCGCCGCCGCCGCCGCCGCCATTAATATTAGGCGTCAACAACTGAAAATATTTGTTGACCCAAAAAATCAAAAGTTCAAAAATATTTGTCAAATTTGGTTGTTGATACCATTTTTCTATTGTCGATACACAAACCTTGGTTGTTGATACCATTATTCTATTGTTGATACACAAACCTTGGTTGTTGACTCCCTAAACTAAGGTAGATTTCTATTGTTGATACACAAACATTTGTTGTTGACTCCTAACACTAAGATCAATTTCTATTTTTGATACAAAAATATTGGTTGTTGATATTACATTTTTCTATTGTTGATACACAAATATTGGTTGTTGATACCATTTTTCTATTGTTGATCTGAATACACTTTGGTTGTTGACTCCCTAAACTAAGGTCAATTTCTCTTGTTGATACAAAAATATTGGTTGTTGATACCATTTTTCTATTGTTGATACACAAACCTTGGTTGTTGATACCATTATTCTATTGTTGATACACAAACCTTGGTTGTTGACTCCCTAAACTAAGGTCGATTTCTATTGTTGATACACAAACATTTGTTGTTGACTCCTAACACTAAATCAAATTCTATTGTTGATACACAAATATTGGTTGTTGATACCATTTTTCTATTGTTGATACACAAAGCTTGGTTGTTGATACCATTTTTCCATTGTTGATACAGAAACATTGGTTGTTGACTCCCTAAACTAAGGTCAATTTTTATCGTTGATACTCAAATCAAAAATCACAAAATCACATGTACTCCGATTTCTCTCTAAAACAACATGAAAAACATGACTGCCCAATAAGCCTTAAATTTTTCTAGCACCATTTTTTTTTAAGCACCATAAAAATATATACCAAGTCTTTTTTCTTTATAGTCAACAAGTTATTATGTTTATATATAATTATTCAATATGATCATGATTACAAATAACTATAAATATTTGGAATTTTAGATTTTATGTATAAATTTATAAATATATAGATTTTGTATTAAAAAAAAATGTTAGATTATAGGAAGTATCCCCTTATAGAGTATCCCAGAGGTATCCCAGAGTATCCCCTACCCTTTTTGTAATTAAAAAAGGTGACACTTTAAATGGAGTATCGATCACGTATCCCCAAGTATCCGATACTTATACGGAAAGGCCGATACGGACACGTCACAAATTTTGAAGTATCCAGGTGCTTCATAGCATTGCTAATTGTATTTGATTGTGTTGGTTGGATTTTTCTTATTTTTGATTAACGGTCTTGTGTTGAATATGAAGTTTCGGAAGAGAGGCAGTATTAACATAATATTATGATATGGAGAAGATTGCGCTGTTGATTCATGATAAAATGAGGAGGATTAATGGATTTTCTGTACTTGAAAATATAGTCAACATCTTGGTTTGGATTTGATGATGATAAGGTTACATTTTTTTTTATTTTGCTTCAATTATTTCTATCTCATGGTATTTTTTGTTGTATATGTGTTAATTATTGTTATTTTTTTGGTCTGTGTATTAGGTTGCTCGTTTATATGAGGTAAACAGGAAATATTGTCAACCTCGTGATTATGCATACATTGGTTCTGGATCACCTTTCGCGCATGAATTTTTAAATATAATGTAAGATTTGGTACTCCTCTATATTATTTGATTAATTATTTTTACGAGTCAACATAGTGATTTGTTGTTATACTCCTCCGTCTCTAAAGGATAGGCAGGTTTGTGTGTAAATTTACACACAAACCTGCATATCTTTTAGAAACGAAGGGAGTATATTTTTAATTTTTCTTATTGCGCCTTGTTCCAGAAAATATAATAATCAACTGAAACAAGGACAAGTCGATAAACTTCTTCGTAGATCTTTGTGTAATGCGGGAGTCAAGGAAAGAGCCACTGGAGGCGATGCAATTAAAGGTACCTTTTTAAAAAAAAAAATTATTAACAAGGAAAGCTAAGCATGATGGAGTTGGTTTACTTGCATTTTTTTATTGAACACGTATTATTCTTACTCCTAGTTTTGAATGGAAAATAAAAGATGGGATGAGTAGTAGCTGGCCCTTTATGTATCCTTTGTTTAGTTTCTTTTGGGATTTTTGTGTTTCACTCGAGAGCGTGGGTTGGAGTTTAAAGACCTAGCTATGTAAATACTCAATGATGAAGATTATGTTTTTATGTGTTTTTTTTTTAGTGTGGACGATTTCCATGCATGAGGTTTCTATGGTAAGGACTGGGATTTCGGATGAGCATTTGAGGTTGGAAATCTCTCATCTTCTCGTTAGTCCTTGCTAATAATTAAAAAAAATCGATACTTGCATTAATTCAACCATGTTGGCTAAACATGGTGTTCATTGTAGCTCTTTTCTTCATCTGATATTTGCATTAATCATCCATGTTGGCTGAACATGGTGTTCATGGTAGCTCTTTTCTTCATGATCCATGAAACTGAATGAAATCCTCTGATCTAGATGCATACATATTCGATTTTTTTCCCTCGGTAATATTACGGTCCATAACATGCTACGTGTCTTAAAGAGCATGCATTTTGAAATAAGTTTGTTATTTCTTGACAACAATTATTTAAAGGAAACGATATTATTTAAAGAAATTATTTATACCATACGGACTGGCCACATTTATCTAATTTATATGGAATAAGAATGTCGACTTTGTATGGTTGTGAAATTGGGCTGGCTGTCTTCTTACCTTTACCTTTTTTTTTTATCAAATGCAATGGAGTACAAGAGTTGTCTAAGGATAAATTTGAAACTCTTCGTGATTTCTATTGTCATGGTTAACCTAATACTAATTTAGTTTAAGCTATACATGTTTTACTATAATCTGATTTTTGGTTTAGTTTAAGTTCTTCATCTTGTGTTTGTACTAAATCAAGCCTAGCCCTAGATAAGGCTGAAGCTAGCATGACCTGTCCCTTGAGCTATCATTTATAGCCATGATGAGTCCTCCAACTCATGATGGAAAGGTTGGAGTGACATGTGGCAAGCATGACTAGAATTCTCCTCTAGCCTTACATTATTTATTTAAAAGCAAATCATTTTTCATCCATCCATTATTAAATAATGTGTGGAAAAAGAAATTTATAGTAAGTCATGAAAGCTAAAGTGTTGTATTGGTTTAAACTTTTCTTGTACTCATCATGTTTTGTATTAACTATATGTAGTGCTCTTGGTACATAGTGTTGTTTTATGTGTGTTGTATAACATCTTTGTATTAGGTTCAAGTTGTGACTCGGCATGAGGATAATTTTATGTAATGTTCAGTACTAACGGTGAAGGTTAAGGAGCTGAGTTTCTAACATCTAGTATATATGTATATATAAGGGTTTCATGTCAATTCCATCTTTGACAGTATCCGTATATATTAGTGTGTAAGAAATGGTTCCTAAATGGTGAACTATGGGACTGATTCCTAAATGGTTCCTAGTTTGAGAATTGTTTTTTTTCCTTCTTTTTTCCCAGATAATTAACTCCTAATTGTGTTTGATTATGTTTGTTGGATTTTTCTTATTTTTGATTAACGGTCTTGTGTTGAATATGAAGTTTCGAAGAGAGCAAGTATTGAACATAATACTATGGTAATGGAGAAGATTACGTTGTTGATTCATGATAAAATGAGGAGGATTAATGGATTTTCGTTTCTTGAAAATGCAGTCAACATCTTGGTTGCTGGATTTGATGATGATAAGGTTAGATTTTTTTTTTTGTACAGTTTATACTTGCATTAATTTATATATTTCTTAAACTTCCTGAAAAAATGACAGAAAATATCGAAATAATGTTAGCAAGACATTCCAACCATATCGGACTTAACCTTAGCCTAAGGTTGATATTCAAGAATTAAACACATAACATCTTTCAAAAAGTTGAAACGTCGAATTCCCATCCAATTTTATAACTCCTTTAACTAAAACTGAACAAGTCGTTTCAAAACAATACAAAGAGGCGACTCTCCAAAAAGTTTTTTTTTTAACCCTGAAAAATGCCAAAATAAGGAAGGATCTTCAACACTCATGGGAAAAGTCCTGAAATAAGGAAGGATCTTCAATACGCATGGGTCGTAAATACATCAACATCATTAAGATATGTTCCTGCGGTTCATCAACATCATTAAGATATGTTTCTGCGGTATTTGTAAGAGTTGTAAAACTTTTCATTTGTTTTCATCTAGATATCACACATTCATTGAGGGTACTTGTGTTTCTGTGTTTTGAAACCCAAATTTCTTTGATTAAAAATCTCTTTCGATTCATTAGTAAAATAAATAATAAAGAGCTATAGCTCATGCGATATATTTATTGGATTTTCAATAAATAAATAAATATACAAATAGTTTTTGCGAGGCATTTCAAGGATCAAAGATCCCCACAAGATACACCCTCAGAAGTTTCTTCGCTAAAGGCGTTTGAATACATTCTGAGAAAATGTTTGCATACACTTTCAGTAAGTGTGGTTAGCCTAAGAAGAAAAAAAATCGAAAGTTGAGTTGGGAATAAAAAAAGAATTGAGATCAACTTCTAGGAGGAAAAAAAATAACTTTTATGAAACAACCTTGTTTTGCTTCCAATTTCGTGATTACATAAGCAGAAGCGCTTCTACTTCTCCAGACGTACAAGTCATAAGTAAAATATTTTTGCTTTACAAAAAGATTAACTTTTTGCTTCTAAAAGTCCGAAATTGGGAACCCAAATTAACTTCCGACTTTTTTGTTTCCAAAAGCTAGGAAAACAACTTCTGGTGTGGTACCCAAACCCGCCATAACTTCTAGTATCCGAACACCTTCGAAGGTGTAAATCACCAACTACACACCCAACATCTTTCAAAAAGTTAAAAAGTCAAAATCCCTTACAACTTTTTAGAAGTCCTTTATCTAAAAATGAAAAAGTCGTTTTGAAAACGAATAAGAAGAAACCCCTTCTCCAAAGCCTTCTTCTCCTCCATAAAATTCTTATCACCGGATTTACCAAATCCCCTACAAGAAATAAATTTCTGGAAGTCCAAAGAAAACTTATTGCTAACTAACATCCTTGTAAACCCCTAACAGTCAGTTACCCTCACTCTCTCTTCTTCTTTCTTGGTTTGTTTCGAGAGATGGCTACATCTATCTCTGTTGCGGCAGCTATACCCGATGGACAAACTCTTCCTTCTCCATGGCAGTTCAGTTGTTTAGTCTCTCAATCTCTTCTACTGATTTTGAATGATGGGTTGTTGATTGATTTTGATTTCCATGAAATAATTCACATTTTGCGAAGCAAACCTTTTTCTTTGCTTCTGACTTCTATGCTTGATTTCTGCTTTCTATTTGCAGTATCCAAACACCCTCTAAAAGTTAAAAGTCAAAATCTCTTCGAACTTTACTAGGTTGTTTGAACACACACCTAAAAATTATTTTTTGACTTCTGAAAGCACAAATGTCAGAAATTAGTTTGGATACACAATTTCAGAATGACTTCTATAAGCGAAAAGTTAATAGCGTGTTTGGATACAATTTGCTTGACCTCGCTTCTCCGAAGTCAAAGTCAAAACAAGTCGAAACAAAATTATCTTGCTTCATAAAAAGATAACTTTTCGATTTCTAAAAGTCGTTTTGAGAAAAGACGACCCAAACTAACTTCTAAGTTTTAGAGCTTCTGAAGTCGTCTTGACTTTCTGGGAAGCTTGATTTGTATCCAAACTTTTGTAAGCAGAATGTTTTTGCTTATGACTTGCTAAAAGTATTCAAATTCCAAACGGCTCCGTGGCGACTATAATTGTTCGGAAACAAGAAGCCACTCTCCGACACCTTCTTCTCAAAATTTCTTCTTTGATAGTGAAAAGTTCTTCCCTATTTATACCAAATCCCTAAAACCCTAGTAAACCCCCTAACAATCTCTGCCAGTTACCCTCACGGTCTCACTCTTCTTCTCCTTCTTCTTTCTGGTTTTGTTTTGAGAGATGTCTGCATCAATCTATGCTGTTGCGGCTACAGCCGATGAACAAACTCTTCCTTCTCCATGGCAGTTCAGCTGGTCAGTCTCTAACTCTCTTCTACTGATTTTGAATGATGGGTTCTTAATTGATTTTGATTTCCATCAAATTTGAGCTTTATTATTATCAATTAGTGATGGGTTTTACCTAATTTAGTAAATTGATTTGAAAAGGTTACTGCTTTATTCTTTTACAATTGTTGTTGAGTTTATCTCTGGGGTTGATTGATTTTGAAACCCTTAGCAATACAGTGAATCGGATAATCTTCTGATTTTCATATTACATGAAAACTAAGCTGAGCTTAATGCAATAGCAACGGCTTCAACCTAAATCTGTTCTCTTTGCGACATTACTAAACTTTAACAAAAGGAACTTCAAAAATCCAAAAATCAAAGACCAGTCATTCAATCCTGCTCTCAAAAATCCAGCCCAATCTAGTCATTCAATCCTGCTCTCAAAAATCCAGCCCAATCCTGATTTTTGAGAATAACATATCTAACCAATACTAAGATTACTCTAGCTAGTTACTTCGCTAGAGATAAAGATGTAGTAGCTAATAGCATTGTGATTACAGCACAACAGATGATGATGGCTGTGATTAGCCTTCCACATTGCAGCTTGGTGTTCACGAGATCTGAATATTGATGTTCACGTTAGAACTTCCACAGCAGGAGCATGAGGGTGGGGATGGAGGTGTAGGTGTAGGTGGTGGTGGCAATGGGGGTGGTGGGGATGGAGGTGGTGGGGATGGAGGTGGTGGGGATGGGGGTGGTGGGGATGGAGGTGGTGGCAATGGAGGTGGTGGGGATGGAGGTGGGGCTTTGCAGCAACACTGCTCGGTCCAAGTATAGACTCCACGAATGTCAGGCGACAAGGCTCCAACACACTGTGACCCTGCACTTACAAGGTCTTTTTCATTACATTTATTCTCACATTGAGATTTGTGAACGCAATCTACACCTTGTGAATGCTCAATCGTTAGGTATGTCTGCCCAGACGTGCATATATCCCGAAAAGCTGCATTTCCAGAATCAAAACTTTGAAAAGATGAAGGAGTTGGTGGAAGGGATGGCGATGAGGAAGAAGGGGGTGTTGGTCTGCTGCAACAACATTGAATATGTATATATGCATTTGGATTATTATAATTGATGCACGGCTGTTGGACTACCGTACTTCCGAGGGCTTTGCATTCACTTTCACACCAATTTGTGCATACCTTGTAATCTCCATGAGGAGGGGCAACACTCGTTTCGGTATACGTTTCACCGAGAGTACATATATTGGCCCAAGTTGTTGCTGATGACATCTCTGCAAGTTTCATGAATTCATTTTGTAAGGAAAACAAATATTTATGTGTAAAAGGATCGGTTAATGTAGAAAACAAAATTTACCAGCACGGATAGACAGCCAAACGGTCATCAGAGAAAGATAAGAGCATGCGGAAGCAAATAGGTCAGGAGAAGAACTTCTCCTAGTTAACCCCATCCTCACTGAAATGTAACTAGAGATCGGCACTACTCACTTTTTTTCTTTCTTGCAAGTGTAAGGCTATGTTGCTGCGGTTTTGGTTTACCATGTCAAGCTATTTATAGACCCTAAACCTCTGAAAAAATAACTTAAACAATTTTTGTGATTAGTAAACGTGCAAATTAGCCTGGATGACAACGCCCCAATAACATATAACTAGGGATCTTGATCATCGAGTAAATGGCGGTAGAATTTAAGTATATCTAGAGAAGATGGCTAGCTGGTTATAGTTCATGAATAATGTCTCAGGGTCAACTACGATCACATGGACCATGGTTAATGCCTAAACAATAATGTCTCAGGGTCAACTACGATCACATGGAGTAATATATAATCAGTTTTGGGTAAATTTATTAAATGCCCCTATTATAGAGGCCCAACACAAATACCCTTATACAACAATATAAATACCCTATCATTTAAATATCTTATTCATTAAAATATGGATTACCTTAATACCCTCACTTAAAAAATATTATTTTCCATTTAAAAATCTTATCCATTAAAAAATAGATTTTTCTATTATTTCATTTCACCACCACCAATAGCACCGCGCCACCACCACTCGCCGCCACCACCACCTGCTGTTGTTGCCGCGCCACCACCGCCGCCACTCGCCACCACCACCATTGTTGTTCTGCCGCCGCCACTCCGCTACCACCACCACCACCACCACTGTTGTTGCCGCCGCCACCACCACCATTGTTGTTGCCGCCGCCACCACCGTATGCCGCCCGCGCCGCCGCCATTAATATTAGGCGTCAACAATGAAAATATTTGTTGACCCAAAAATCAAAAGTTCAAAAATATTTGTCAAATTTGGTTGTTGATACCATTTTTCTATTGTCGATACACAAACCTTGGTTGTTGATACCATTATTTTATTGTTGATACACAAACCTTGGTTGTTGACTCCCTAAACTAAGGTAGATTTCTATTGTTGATACACAAACATTTGTTGTTGACTCCTAACACTAAGATCAATTTCTATTTTTGATACAAAAATATTGGTTGTTGATTACATTTTTCTATTGTTGATACACAAATATTGGTTGTTGATACCATTTTTCTATTGTTGATCTGAGATACACCGGTTTGTTGACTCCCCTAAACTAAGGTCAATTTCTTTGTTGATACTAAAATATTGGTTGTTGATACCATTTTTCTATTGTTGATACACAAACCTTGGTTGTTGATACCATTATTCTATTGTTGATACACAAACCTTGGTTGTTGACTCCCTAAACTAAGGTCGATTTCTATTGTTGATACACAAACATTTGTTGTTGACTCTAACACTAAGATCAAATTCTATTGTTGATACACAAATATTGGTTGTTGATACCATTTTCTATTGTTGATACACAAAGCTTGGTTGTTGATACCATTTTTCCATTGTTGATCTGAAACATTGGTTGTTGACTCCTAAACTAAGGTCAATTTCTATTGTTGATATAGAAATATTTGTTGTTGACTCCCTAAACTAAGGTCAATTTTTATCGTTGATACTCAAATATACTAAAAGTAGTGAACCTAACGTGAATCGAACACGCATCTTCTGACTAGAGTCAGTTGTGATACCATTACACCATGGGTTCATCTAATGTAACTATTAGTATACAAGTAAACAGGAGTGGAGGAGTGGACACACTATTATAGCTTCAAGGAATACTGTTTAGTTTGAGATGAGAATAATTGAATTTATATTTCGGGGATGATGGTTCGGCATTCCACGTGAATACCGAGAATTACATCACTAAGATTGATTTATCCTAAAACAAGTGTATTCCAAAACATAGAAACAAATACCAACAAAAGCAAAAGGAGATAGAAAGATAAGCCTGTAGTGTCTTACTTCAATAGTGCGACTTACAATAGGAAACATATATGCAGTAACTAAAAAGAAAAACGTCAGCGAGGATGCCAACATACTACCACCGAGCAATCAATATATTTATGGTATTATGGCTTTATATTTAGAATTGGAATTTGGGGTTGCGAAAATAGAACGTCAAATTAGGAACCAATAATGGGTATTGTGGAATACACTTTACTATAGTCAATAGCTGGTCCAGTAAATCAAACAGGACAAATAATGCAGGTGCCAAACTATTGAATTGGGATTCCATCAATAATTAGTTTTGTCATGTATACTAAAAAAGTAAACTAGAAGCAACAACTCAAAAGAATCTTAAATAAACAATATATGCACCTGCAGAATATAATGCGCGAGTCAATCTAACCCCAATAGCAAATCTTGAATTGAGTATATTATATAAAGCCTACCTAGCGGAGAGCAGGCAATGCGCCCTAATACTTAATTCCAACTGAAATGCATATCTCGACACCCACTGAAATGCCACTTACTTAATTCCAACAAAAGTAGGTATCCAGAGAACTACCTTGTCAAGCTTGGTTAGGAGCCTGCACATTTTACAATAGAACAACAATTTCACAAAATCACTACATATTAGTTAGTTGGAACTGTAGACAGTAGGGAGCTCTAGAGATATCGCATTGATATAAAAATGTGTTAACATTCTAAAGTAACAAGTCAATCAAAATTGCATTCATAAGGAGTATAAGACTGGGCAACCTTAATATGTTCATGACAGTCCTTTGGCTAATTAAATAAAATTTCCACTTTGCATATAAGTTGTTCCAACTCAGTACTTGCATTTAGAGGGAGTACTTGCATTTTGCATATAAGTTGCTCCTAATTTCATCTTCAAGTTATAATGTTGCAAAGACTCTCAATTCAGTTAGAAAAATCATTTAGATGAATATACTAATTGAGATTCCATATTCTCCACCACCACAGGTAAAAGTATCACCACTACCAACATCTCCCAAAAAACCACAATCACACCCATCTCCACCACCACTATGACGGCAACCACAATAATCTAGAAATTGAATTTGGATATGTAGAATACAACAACAAATCATACCTCATCCACCACCGCCACCACCATCATCATCAACATTACCTTTTTAACTCTAAAATTACATAATCAAAACCTAAAATCATCCAATACTCTCGAGATCAATCAAATCGAGATAAAACACAGATTCAATCTAAATCAAATCATATACAAACACGAAATCAGTTTTGAAAAAATTTTGAAACCTAAAAAGAAAGGTCATACCTCCTCCTACCCTACCGCCGTCAGAACCACCATCACCATCATCATAGTTACTTCTCTCTCTTCGATAATTCGGAAAAGTTCAACTATGATATTACCAGAAATCAAAACCAAACCTAAAATTAGATCTTGATCTCGTTGAATCTGATTTAAAAAAATAATATTTAGACGAAGAAGAAGATGAAGAAGGGGGTCTTATCGGTTGTTGATAATTGTGGATTCAATCTTGAATCAGTTGGCGGCGGCGAATGTGGTGGTGTAGTGTGCAGGAGGAAAAGAAGATGAAGAAGAAAAAAACGAAAGATCAACTTCTAGTTATGATCGATGCTGGAGTAGGGGTTATGCAAAAATCATGAAAATAAAATTGAAGCGGCGGAGCTGGTGGTGGTAGCAGCGGCAGTGCTAGTGGTCGTAGTTACAGAGGTGTTGGTGGTGGTTGAAAGAAAATGAGAGAAGAAATGAAACTGAGAAAGGAAGTATCGATCAGAAATTAAAAAAAAAAGGGTAAATATGGAAAGTAGGAAAATGTTGATGGACCCCTGATGGGCTTATACATGGAGAGGGGCATATTTATTATGTGACAAGGGTATTTGTGTAGCCCATCAAAATAAGGGGCATTTATATAATTCCCACATCAGTTTTTGGTCTATTAGCCCTTGGATTTGAATTCCTTAAAATATTTTAATTGTATAGAGAAAAATAAATAGAGAGAGAAAAGGATAAGAAAAATAATAAAGTTTAAAACAATATATGACTAATATTTCCTATGTCTTTTTCACCCATGCCTATATTTTACAAGTCCATTGCTCTCATACTTTATAGGTTTTGGTCATATGACCCATTTTCGAAGAGGCGAGGATCGGGTGACATGGTTAATATCACGAGTCACTCACTGAGACTCCTATAGCCGCTTGATATAGAATTTCGAAGGCTGAGATTAAATTCAAAAACACGCGGGTTTTGGTTAATTATCCATGACCCGGTTTGATAAGTAAAACTCTCGACTCCTCCTTTTCTTTTCTCAACTCTCCTAATTCTCCCTCTCTCTCGACTATTCGTTCATACGCAACAAATGAAATTAAACCGGTGAATCGATGAAATCATTATGAGGAAAAGTTTTGAAATACCAAAACTTTTTCCTCGTTTCTTTAGGTAAGCTAGATTTTTGTTTTTGTATTCTTTTTTAAATTTGTTTCTAGGGTTTTGATTTAAGAATCGGTTAAAAACCTTCCTTAATTTATGTTCTCTTCATGATTAATATGTGTTTTAAACCTAAAAACATCTTGGATTCAATTCAATTTTCGATCCCCTGCTTAATTTCTTCTCAATTTGGGGCCGAAGCTTTCTTCGTTTACTGCTTATTGTCAATACATCTCGGTGCTTGCAGTGTGCCTGCAATTTCCATTCATGGAGTGTCTATCTCTGCAGTTTAGGGAGAAAGTTAACTGCATGTTCCGGCAGTTTGTGCTAGCTAGGGTTCATAGGTCGACAGAAGTGCAACGGTTTGGTGCGCAGCTGAACTTATCGATATGGAGCATCTGGGATACTCTAATGTGCGGATCTTGATAGTCTGTTTTCTTGTTGCAGTGGTTTCAGACTATGCATGATTTGTCAATTTGTCGATGGCGGAGTATAGAAAAAGGTCTTTGGTTCCGCTGCTGTTTCGTAGTGCTTTGCCCAGATTGTTTAATTGACTCTCTTGAGCCCGCCGCGGCACATATTATCGGTATGGTCTTCAAGACGTTTTATGAGTCAATTGCGATTCTTCGCATATTCTATCCCTTGATGTTGCGGAGTCTTTGCTTTTGATTTCTCATTGCTCGGCGGTGCAATTTATAAGCGCTGTAGACGAAGTTTGGAAGGTGTCGTATTGGAGTCTGTTTGTACTTTCTTTTGCAGTCTCCTCTTGTTGAGACCTGCTTTCTTTTCTTCTATTCTGTTGGCCAGTCCAACTTTTTTCTTAACATAACCTTATCATTCGAATGAGAAGTGAGAACTAGACATATCTGGTTCACTTGTTTAATTTTTCGAGATTAAAGGATCTTTCCGCATCAAACCAAACAATAAACTTAACTAATCGGTGGTAAAACTTTTGGTTCTTTTATTGCGAGAGAGTTTAAGGAGAAAGAACGATCGAGAGAGGAAGGAAATAATTGACGAGAGATAGCGAAGTGTAGTCAACATATAATAGGGTTGGGTTAGTCAAAAAAAACCCACGTGTTTATCAATTAATCTGAGCCATTCAAAAATTTTATATCCATTGGTTGACAGAGTCTGTGAGAGACTCTGTCATATTAAGCATGTCACTCGATCCCTTCTCTTTTCCGAATATATAATTGGTGCAAAATTGAGGTCTTAAATGAGTTCCTGGTTAATGTTGGTAGTTCGGTCAAGGACTAAATTAGGAAATCTAGTTGGTTAAGGAAACCAAGTACTTGTGTCCTAAGTATAGCATCTTAAGAGGTTTGTCACTTAGAGCTAAGTTAGGAAACCCTATACTTGTAGGAAAGTAATCCTTGTTAAGGAATGTGTCCAGTTCTATTGATCTGTATAAATAGCCATAGAGAGAACTAGAGAAAATACACCAGTACTAAGTAAGAGTTCTCTTCTTCTCGTCTAAAGTTTTTGTATATTCCAACCTATACGGTGATATATAAAATTGCTTATTCCTTCAAGGGATTCAACCTCGTCAAATATTTGTTCTTCTTGTGTGGTTGATTGTGTTCTTGGCAATATTGGAGTAGTGCAACCTCGGCGCTTCCGAGCTTAGCAACAATTGGTATCGAGCTAGGGAGATGCTCTTGGATACGGGAACTCGGTTGCGGTTGAAGTGAAGGTATTTTTCGAATATTGCTTGGTAATACTAATCTTAAAGGTTCTGTTTTTTATCTATATTTGGTTGTTTGAGAAAAATGGTTGATGGGGATAAACCAGTTGATCCGAACGATCCTTTAGGAGAACATTCGGAGTCCACAAGTAAAGATAAAGAAACAAAAGAAGAAATACTTCATTCACATAGATCACAACTTAAGGTAGAAAAGTTTACAGGAACCAATAACTTTGGTTTATGGAGAACGGATGTAATGGATGCTCTTGTTCATCTTGACCTAGAAGAAGCTCTAGAAGATTAGCCAGTTGAGATGTATGATAGCGGTGGAACAAGATGAATATATTATGTCTTGCTTCGATACGAGGGTATTTAGCAAGCTATGAGTAAGAGTTAATTATCGGCCACGAGACTTGACTAAGGATCTATGCATGGGAGCACTAGAGAAAGAATACCTTGTCAAGAACGTGGCCAATAGGATACATCTTAAAAGGAATTTGTATCGCTATAACATGAAGAAAGGTGCAACAACGTGAGCACCTAGATTCATACAATAAACTTCTTCTTTGAGTTGTTTAACTACGATGAGAAGATCAACGAAGAGGAATAAGCTTAATTTGTGTGCGATAAACTCTCTTCTGAAAAGTATGAACCCGTGATTAAAGCATTAATGCACGGCAAGGATAAAATGACATACGCTGAGGTCACTACATCATTGCGTAGAGAGGAATTTAGGAAGATGGATCGTGAAGACCTTGCAAGTGAAGTTAATAATGACTTGATTCTTGCAAGAGGTCGTTCAACAGACAGGAGAAAGAATAATGGTGGTTATAGTAAAGGTGGAGGACGTTCTAAGAGTAGGACGCGACTACAGAAAGATGAGTGTGCTTGGTGCCATGACTTTGGTCATTGGGCTAAGGATTGTACCAAGCGTAAGGCAAGAGAAGGATATAATTGTATCTGAGGTGAACATTGCTAAAGGTAATGAAGAATCGAGATGATGCTTCGATTTCTAAGCTAATTGTGACATCATCAACTTGTACTATTACAAATGGTACATGGGTATTAGATCTTTGGAGCAACGTATCATATATGTCC
Organism: Papaver armeniacum; assembly: GCA_023531295.1. NCBI lineage: Eukaryota > Viridiplantae > Streptophyta > Magnoliopsida > Ranunculales > Papaveraceae > Papaver > Papaver armeniacum. Next base: position 83,392 of record JAJJWW010003450.1, read on the forward strand.
ATAGCGTGACTTGTTCTCAAGTTTTGAAGAGCTTGATGGAGAAGTACATATGGAAACAATCATACACCGGAGGGTGATTTGGGATTGGTAGTGTTCGTATCAAGATGAATGATGGTATTGTTAGAGAGATGAAGGAGGTAAGATTTGTACCTTCCATAAAGAAGAATCTGATTTCTCTCGGAACTTTGGAAGCTAAGGGCTACAAGTTATTCGCTGAAAATGGTGTTCTAAAGGTAATTTCTGGATCTATGGTAATCATGAAGGGCACACGTCATCATAACTTGTATTACTTGAATGGGAGTACAACAACAGGGCATTTGTATATTTTTGAACACATCGAGAGTGCAGCTACCGAGAAGACAAAGTTATGGCACATGCGACTTGCACATCCAGGTGAGAAGTCGTTGCATAGGTTGATTCAACAAGACTTGTTGAAAGGTGCTATCGCCTGCAAGTTAGCATTTTGTGAGCATTGTGTTAAGGGAAAGAAAACAAGAACAAGCTTTGGCACAACTATCCACAATACTAGTGGAGTTCTTGACTATGTTCACTCAGATATTTGGGGTCCTTCCAAGAATGAATCATTGGGAGGGAAACATTTGTTTGTGTCGTTCATTGATGACTATTCTAGGCGTGTATGGGTGTACACAATGAGGCATAAGGATGAAGTCCTAGAAGTCTTTGTGAGGTGGAAGAAGGCAACTGGGACTCAAACTGGCAGAAAGATCAAAGTACTATGTTCGGACAATGGTGGAGAGTACAAGAGTGATCCGTTCTTGCAAGTATGTCAGGATGAGGGGATAAAGAGGCACTTCTAAGTTAAGAAGACACTGCAACGAATGGGGTAGGTTGAGCATGAATCATACTTTCTTTGGAGAAGGTACGATGTATGTTATCTAATCTTTGGATTAGGTAAGGCGTTTTGGGATGAGGCAATTACGTATGTGTGCTTCCTCATTAATAGGTTGCCATCAGCTGCATTAGAAGGTAAACCTCCTATGGAGAAGTGGTTTGGTAAACCATCTTATGATTATGACTCAATTCATATCTTTGGTTGTCCTGCGTGGTATCATGTTATTGACAAGCTTGATAGCCGTGCTATGAAAGGAATCTTTGGGTGTATGAAGAGTGGAGTAAAAGGGTTAAAGATTTGGAATCCAGTTGAGAAGAAGATAGTCATGAGTAGAGATGTCACATTTGATGAGATGTCTATGGTAAAGTCTTGGGGTTCTCGACATGTGGAGAACAGAAGCACCAGTACTAGTGAGCTTTTGCAGCAGGTGGAGATTGATGCAACTCTACCACTTCTAGTTAAGTACGTATACATTAGAATACTTCGAAGACATTAGGTCTACAAAAGAGGTAACTATTGAAGTTCCAAATGATAGTGAAGCTGTTGAGGAAGAGGAACAAGAGTCAGTAGAAGATACAGAAGCTACGGTCACGGAAACCATAGCAACCAGCAAACCAATAAGATCAACAAGGAAGCCTGGTTGGATGAATGATTACATTGCTTATGCATTACCAGTTATATAAGATGGCACTCCTACTTCTTATTTAGAAGTTGTACGTAGTGCAGGGTGTAAATAATGGGAAGGTGTAATGCATGACGAGATGGAGTCTCTTTACAAGAATGGCACATGGGTTCTTATGAAGCTTCCGAACGGTCACTACAAGAAAATGGTTCTATTGCCTCATGTATTTTGTACTATGTGTGGCAATATAAGCGTTATTGCCACAGGTAAGCTTAGGTGCAGCAATAGATAGTTTTATACCCACGGGTCGTATGTGACGTGGCAAAAGAGCAGTTTCTTGCCACATATTTTTAAAACGATGTTACAAGAAGGTAGATAATTTACTAGATTTACTATTTTAATTTTAATAATATGGAAAATATTTACAAAACCGTCCAAAACGGAAGACTTTGACCAAAGGTAAATGTTGTCTTCTATATTAGTTGAATAGAATATATTTAGTTATCCCCTTTATCTCTCAAAATAATAACTGCATATGATCCGTGAGTCTTGTCTTATAGTTTCTTCCTTTTTGATTTGGATCCAAAACAACATCCCCTTACTCTCTCTTGCGCTCTCTCCATGATTTTTTTTTTCTTTTTGTTTCTGATACCTTATCATCATCTACAGGTAATATTATTTATATGATTGTTTCCTATGGTAATAGAAAACTTCTTCATGCAACATGTTTATGTACAACTTAATCACAAAGATCTTTGCTAATTCATAAATTAAACAATGCATTGGTAGTGCTTGCCTTCTCTTTTACTATCATTAAAGGACACCATTTACTTACGCCATTTACTTATGGTATTAATATCAGATTGTTGTAAACCTAGAAAATAGGGAAGGAGGCAAAAAGTAAAAGGGAAGAAGAGAGATAGATTTCTTATTCATGTGTATAGAATTACAATGGGTTAAGCCTCTTTTTATATAGATAGAAGACTTGGTTCCCAAGATATGTAAACCCTAATCTTAGACACGAAGGGCATCTTAGTAAATAGATATTTGGTTTATAACACTCGTCTGATGACCCATTTGTGGCTAAGTCATTACAAAAATACCGAGGAAAACTCAAAAGAAAAACACGAAATCGCATGAGCATGTAAAGACTCGGCGGTGTTGGACACGCATATGTTGCCTCGTTAAAACCTTGACAAGGAAAACCCGGTGGGACAAAACCTTGACGAAGGGAAAAGAGTACAACTCGATAAGTCCAGTAAATGCACCTTTGATGATGGCGCAGCTCCCCCTGATGAGTACTTCAGTTAAATTTTGGCTTGCAAATCTCTGAGTCGTGGCTTCCCAATTTGATGAACAGATTTCTTGAATGCAGAAGATTCTTCTTCTTTCGTCAACAAAATTGCTACTTGATGAAGTCTTCTTTTGTGTTAGTCTTCTAGTAGTAGTTTTCTCGAGTCTCTGTGCTTCTTTAAAAACATTGACGACTTGTGTCTTGGGTTGCTAGATTCTCGGAGATGATTTGGAGAAGTACTTGATGTAATTTCTTCAACAAAGTGCCAATATGTAGTTACAGTTGTATAGGTGAACAAAAGTTGTGATCATACCTTATATGGATTAGAATAATATTCAAATTCATAGGAGATGGTTATGTTGATGTGGTCTAACAAATTGACCTAGTTAATGGTGGGAATCCACCAAATAATCAAAATTATACAACCCCCCCTTGGATGACCACCATGTTGAATAAATTGCCTCACTAAAACCTTGCCAATAAAAACCCAATGGGGAAAAATTTGGACGAAGGAAAAAGAGCACAATATCAACATTTTAAATGAAAATCAAATGTCAACAAGATGTTGCCTCGTTAAAACCTTGTCAGGAAAACCACATGGGGTAAAACCTGAAATAAAGGGAAAAGAGTACAACTTTTGACGTAAATATGGATGCTAACCCAACTATATGAGTGTTACAAAAGAAAAGCATCAAAATAATAACTCTAGTCTATTTCAAAGACGAGTTTAAGCTAGCATAATTCCAACTGCAGTTTTGAAAAAGAAAAAAAAATACAGAATTCATGCTGCTAAAGCGTGTATTTTTGTGTTTTTAAGGACTCATCAAGAGACCCATAAAGTTGATAGCATCAACTAATTAATCCGGATTTTTGGTTTTCTCATGAAGGATTGTTAACTTGACATAATCAGGTCAAGTGGCTACCAGAATATAATTTGAATCCTACAAGGATTACAAATTTGAATATGTTCTCCGACCACATACGAGTCCTTCAAGGACTACCACGCTAAATGTGTCTTATAAGAAGAACACTTGTTGAACCAATCCTAGGGTCTGATCAAAAAGAAAAACCCTCAAATCGTTTTCACAACGAACGTATTTCTCGTATAATGCATTACGACTACACCAACCTGTAAGTAATAGGCTTGGCAATTTTAAGGTGTTAAGTCTTGGATCCAAAATTGCGTTAATCGAGAAATTATAATAATCCAATCTAATATGGATTACATGCCAACCAATCACATATGTCGATATTCCTCAGCAGAGGTCGGGGTTCACAACCACCATCATTTATTTTTTCAAAAGATAATACAAATGAATATTCGACAAATTTATAGCTTACTGGGATCCCACATAATTCCCAAATGTATGCATACTTTGAAAAATTCAAAATTTATTGGTACCAGCGCCCACAGGCGTTATAATCTCTTATTATCCAAATGAAGAGATATGAATTATGAGAAGGGAATCATATTATGATAGACTCTATTGGAGCATTATCTGTAGCATGTAGCAGAACGCCACATTTTTGCTAGAAGTGATTGGATTTGTCTTTTCAAACGACATTAACTTATGAAAAAGCTAAATGAGATAACTTCACGCCTATTATTTAATGGCAACATTTATGGATTTGATTTATTGGGAGAGAAATTTATATAACTTTAGTTAATTAACACCATCTTTTGATAGTATATATAGTCTCCCCCTGATTATGGCGGAAATAATTGTATCTCATATACGAAATCAATTTTCGTAAAGTATTATCCGATTAATTCGAGGACATATACTTAGAATAATTTCTGGATTTTAACAATACCAGGTTGGACTATATGACTTCAGTGGCCATAAGAAATTGTCCTCAAAATTGTAGTCTTCTTGACATACAAATTTGACATCAACCATGGATTCGTTGGTTAGAGCAAGAAATACATAAATCTCCAATGACCTATAAGTAAACGAGATATTCATTCACCTAACAATGAAATTATAGACACTTTATTTCATTTAAAGAAAGTAATATGAAGATCAATATAGTCACTACAAGGACTAATTAATGATTTAGGCTAACAAGCCGGGTGTGCACCCATTGATCTTTTATGTCCTACCGTATTCCAACATAAAGTTAAACGGTCTTAGTTTGGAGATTAGCACAAGGAAGAAAAAATTGCTTAATATCCCTCAGGAATGTAGCAATTGGTGTTTGCATTGTGAATACTATAATAGCCAATCCCATCCTTTTAGGATCCATAGAGAAATTTAATTCCAATTGGTTTAAATGATTCTTTTGAGAAAAATAAAAAAAAAAATCATTATTATATTCTTTGTAGAGAAAAATCTACTTTTTGGTTGATAAAGATTTCTTTGAAGGAATAGAAATCAGTAATCAAAATTGGTTAGAATTTTTTTAGAATGCCAATTTTTACATCTCATTAAGGAGAATTGACGGGGAAAAACCACATCAATTGGTTTTTACAATTAACAAAATTGTATCGATAAATTAAAAAAATATTGTCGTTTTGAATATCGCATAATCAGCTGATGGATGGTTTCTTACAAAAATAAAAAAATAAAAAAAATAGAAACCATTAATCACATGATCTTCGTCTAATGGACGAAGATACCAATTAAATTGGACGTAGGTTTTTCAACCATGCATGTGAATGATTACCGTGAAGGCAATCAAATTGCGATAATACCAACAACAAAAAATCGGTGATTACAGTTTCATTAAGGAAATAGAAACTTTAAACCATCTTTCAGTGGATTTTTGTTTTTTTTTCTTTCTCTATGTAAAAGATTAGAGAAGAAAGGAAATCAAACTTTTTTTTTACAAAGTTGATCACCCCATACACAGTGATACATGGTAATATCAATTATGTACCTTATTCTCGATATACAAACCAAATAACTAGTATACATAGAGAGAGAGAGACAAGAAAAAAAATAAATAAAAATAATCTAACCAAGTAAAGTTAAACATAAAATAGCAAGCTTCCACTTATAACCAGTTGGAGCGTCTGTGCAAGCCGTCACCATTAATGATTCCCGTAATGATTTGGGATGCTGGAATATGGTATTGCTCTCCTCATCCAACTAACTACATGGAAACGAAAACGGTTAGCTTTGGAAAAAAAATGTAATGTATATCAAAAATCGTGATTAATAAAACAAACATAAAAGAAATCAAAAGAAATCATAAGAGCAGAGCTTGTTTATATGGACGATTGTTTTATTGCTTCAAAAGCAACGACCCCAACTTGAGATGTCGGTAGAGCAACGTGCATGATAACTAACGTGTTGTAAACCTAGAAAATAGGGAAGGAGGCACAAAGTAAAAGGGAAGAAGAGAGATAGATTTCTTATTCATGTGTATAGAATTACAATGGGTTAAGCCTCTTTTATATATAGATAGAAGACTTGGTTCCCAAGATATGTAAACCCTAATCTTAGACACGAAGGGCATCTTAGTAAATAGATATTTGGTTTATAACACAGATGAGGTAGATATTTTCTCTTTTTTCTTTTCCATCGGCGATCTTAAAATATTTACCTTTCCTTGCAGCTTGATTGAACATTGAAGAATATTCGATCTCATCGTTTTTCTTTGGTATCTAGTAAGTTTAATTTCAATAAATTTAATTGAACCTTGAGACTGGAAATCTAGACTTTTTGCAATGTTAATGGATTTTCATTATATGTTTGATAATCAATTTTGTTCAATTGTTTCTTTTGCGGGGAGGCCCATTAAACACGATGCAAGCTTACTGTTTGAAGATCATTTTTTTTTTTTTTTTTTTTTTTTTGCTTTTTAATTTACAAAGTTAGTAATCAGAGATCTAAATGTATTATGAGGATAAACAATTATTGTAATCAATCAATGCTTCAAAAAAGCTGTAATGAAATGTTTTAAAAAAAAAAATCTTTTTTAAGAGTGTTTGCTTTTTTTTCCCCTTAATTTTCTTAAATTTAATTAGTACCATGTAGAAAACAAAGACAAAAAAAATATTCTTAGATAGAAAAACGGAATCAAATATGGTGAAACCGAATTAACTCACCAGCCCGCCATATGCGTGGCACCAAATAATAAATATAGTAAAATTGAAAATTGAAAAAATAAATCAAAAATATACTTTTTTGCCACAGGTTATTGCCTCACTGTCTGGTGTGGCAAAAGACCCAGCTTTTACTACAGTGCATAAAAGGTGTGGCTATAACTTCTTGTCAACCGAGGATGTTGCCACATGTGTGGAAAAAAAGAATTATGTGGCAATAAGATTTAGCCACATTAAATATGGGTTCTAGCCATACACCACTTTTCTTGTAGTGGGTAAGAAGGCCATAGGGTGCAAGTGGGTATATGCTAAGAAAGAAGGATCTTCGGTGAATCAAGTACGCTACAAGGCAGGGTTAATTGCAAAAGTTTATGCCCAAAGAGAAGGTATTGACTACAATGAGGTATTCTCTCCGGTGGTAAAACACTCATCAATCTGTATTTTGTTAGCCTTGGTATCACAATATGATTTAGACCTAGTTCAGCTAGATGTTAAGACAGCATTCTTACATGGTGATCTAGAAGAGGAGATCTATATGACTCGGCCGAGTGGGTTGAAGGTTGCTGGAAACGAAGATTGTGTATGTAAACTAAAGAGATCGTTGCACGGGCTGAAGTAGTCTCAAAGAAAATGTTACAAGCGATTTGACTAGTTTTTGATAGGCCAAACATACAAAAGAATTCACTATGACCATTGTGTATACTTTAAGAAGCTACGTGATGGGTCTTTCATATATTTTCTCTTGTATGTCGATGATATGATGATTGCATCGAATAACAAGAAAGAGATCGATAATTTAAAGTGCAAGTTGTCATCTGAGTTTGAGATGAAAATCTGGGAGAAGCTAAGAAGATTCTTGGTATGGAGATTCAACGTAACAGAGAGAAGGGTAAGGTTTGTTTGTCTCAGAAGACATATTTGAAGAAAGCGTTACAGAAGTTTGGTGTCTACGAAGGAACTAAATATGTAAGTACTCCCCTTGGTGCTCATTTTAAGTTGAATGCTCGTATGTCTCCCACTAATGAAGAAGAGCGAAAGTATATGGCCCAAGTCGAATATGCTGAGCCTATTGGTAGTTTGATGTATACAATGGTATGTACAAGGCCGGAAATTTCACGTGTAGTTAGTATGGTCATCCGTTATATGCAATTTCCTGGTAAGGGACATTGGCATGCTATGAAATGGATTTTGAGGTATCTTTATGGTACAGTTGATGTTGGCTTAGAGTTTGTGAAGGATAAAGGTAACAATCAGTTGTGTGTTGGGTATGTGGATTCTGACTATGCTGGTGATTTGGACAAGAGACGTTTAACTACAGGGTATGTATTTACCATAGAAGAAGTACCAGTAAGCTGGAGATCAATCTTGCAGTCTACTGTGGCGCTATCAACTACAGAGGCGGAGTATATGGCAGTGACTGAGGCATTTAAGGAGGCTATATGGTTACAAGGTTTACTAGATGACTTAGGAGTTGTGCAAGACCAACTTCCTGTCCATTGTGATAGTCTAAGCGCAACTTATTTGGCTAAGAATCAAGTGCATCATGCAAGAAATAATCATATAGACGTACGATTTCACTTTGTGAGAGAAATTCTTGAAGAAGAAGACATTATACTTGTGAAGATAGATACCAAAGACAATCCAGCTGATATATTGACAAAAGTAGTATCTGGGATCAAATTTCGACATTTTTCGAAATTGATCCACATCCTTCCGGTTTGGTGAAAGGCCCTTTTTGGGTAGAGGTTCTTAGGAACCTAGTGGAGGTCTTCTAGCAAGGCCATTTGAGAGAATTACGGTCGGGTTTGATTCCTATTGAGGATACGTAGGCAGCCAGTGATGGTTCAATCGACGTTGGAAGATGGAGGTGATTTTATCTATTGATTGTCTCATCATGAATGCATGATCCGAGGTGGGGAATTATTGGTAGGTCGGTCAAGGACTAGATTATGAAATCTAGTTGGTTAAGGAAACCATTTACTTGTGTCCTAAGTATAGCATCTTAAGAGGTTTGTCTCTTAGAGATAAGTTAGGAAACCCTATACTTGTAGGAAAGTAATCCTTGTTAAGGAATGTGTCCAGTCCTATTGATGTGTATAAATAGCCATAGAGAAAACTAGAGAAAATACACCAGAACTAAGTAAGAGTTCTCTTCTTCTCGTCTAAAGTTTTGTATATTCCAACCTATACGGTGGTATATAAAATTGCTTATTCCTTCCCGAGGATTCAACCTCGTTAAATATTTGTTCTTCTTATGTGGGTGATTTTGTTCTTGGCAATATTGGAGTATCATTATAGTAGTGCAACCTAACGCACGCAAGCTTTGGCGCAACGATTAATGCTACAATGTATTGCTATTCATTAAGGCCCTAAGGGGACAAGGATGATTGAAAATTAGGATAGCATGGGCTGGTATGGACCGGTTTTCACTTAATCTGCCTTCAATGCATTCGTTATGGATTATATATTTGGCATTTGCCTTCAATCCAACATCCAGTGGATGCACGATGGTTGCACTAGTGGAAAATAAAAAAAAAAGGTCTGCCAGAAAAAGTCTTACAATCAGTCAAAACGACTGTTTCTGGGAGCCCTAAATCTGTAGTCTTATTACTCAAAAGAATTTGCGTGCGGCGAGCCCATTAATCCATTCGAAAACGACTTCTTTGAACGGCCTTATTACTATTCTTGATAAAGCAGTAGTTTATGTTGAACATATTTTATAAAAAAAAATGAAGGTAGTTAATTTGCATCGACTTTTGATTAATTGAATCTAAAAATAAAAATTTGAATGACAAATAAACTAATATTTACTTCAAAACTGTATTTATCAATAATTAAATTGATAATAACTTTATAAACAACTAAAAAGTGCTAACAATTTACAGCTTCAACTATCTAAATTACTATTAAGTTCCAAATCTGAGAACTTCAAATTTGTATGTTCCTACTACAAGCGTATCAACCCGAAAGATTCAACACTAAGTTGAAGGAAAGACTTCACCATCTATACCTTCGTTTACTGACAAACTAGTTCCGACCAGGTCCATTAACCGACAAGCTCAATCCTTGTGTTTGTATAAATGATGTTAATCGACATTCAAGTTCTTTGTCTTCTGGGGTATGTCATCCGTAATCCATCACCATTACTGTATACCTCACATGAGACAACATAAACAAATCAATCTCACCGTTCACACATGGCGACAAATATATAAACATTACAGGGGACCATAATCATTGGCAGCACACAAACAACAACTCCAGAGTAACGAAATAGACGGAGTAAAGATACCTTGCGAAGAGAAACCAAACCAAGGAAACTAACAATAAAAATGAAATTTCATAATCTAGACATGATTATGATCAACTTGAATGGTCATCAAAAAGGATATAGATGCATACCATATGGTTAATAATGTTGCACTTTACTATATTATACACCCAAGGCAAGAAAACAACATGGAGTAATATAGATTAAATAGTCATACTGGAATCCTGTGCACATTAACATCAGTTCCAGCATCAACCTGAAAAAAAGTTGGAACTGATTTATACAGGATACAAAAAATCGTATATGCCTGCAATGTTATTTGGAACCGATTTATACTAGATAAAGTTAATGAGACAAGTGCATATGTGTGCAAATGAATAGAAGGACGCACTATATTAGATAAGATGGTAGCTATTATTTAGTTTTTTACATCTATAAAAATCAGTGGATACATTTATAAAAGCACACACTATTCTCATAAATCTTATACGAGACGAAACCATTTTCCGGGTTCCTCATGTATTAATAGACTATCTCTCTTCAGAACATTACCTTAACAAATGTCGAACGATGGCGGCATTAGTGCTTGAAGAGCTTCATATTTGCCTGCAATGAGAGTGTTAAAAGAGATCAAACAATGACATAATGAGTACAAAATGGGAACATCATGAAAGAGTTTTAAAATCGAAACTTTACTTTCTGAGTTTGCATTGTTCCTTTTCCATATGCAAGTGCGCAGGATATTATAAGCCTAACAGGCTTAAAATTGGATTTTTTAAATAAGGCGAACCATCCTGGATCAACAACAAATAACTGGCTCAAATCTCAAATGATAATTACAAAAAATATGCAATATCATAAATTAACTTTAGAAAAAGCAAGTAAAATGCAGTACAAATAGATTAACCGAGACATTTTAGCTGCCCAGTCTCACTAGATTAACTGGAAATTAACATGACATCAAATTTCAGAAGTAACAATATATATATATATATATATACATGCCATGCCTAAGAAAGCTTCAACAACACACCTGATCTCATGGAAAAGGTGTTGACATCTTTATCAAGAGTATCAAGGAGGAAGATAGCTTGAATAACCATAGCTCTCACACCTTCTGGTCCAGGAATGTGATGGATTGGAAAAAAATTTATCCTCAAAATCAAGAAACATCTCAGCCATTTTGTTCATGCTAACCATCTCATCACTTCCGATGTTCACTGGCTCCTTGAAGTCTGATTTTGTCAACCTAAATAGAAGTAGCTCAGATCACAGTTTACCAAGTTTTCATGCCAAAACTTCAAAATTTTGATAAGACTTAAGATCAATTGATGATCCCATTTTGACAATTCAACGAATACGTTCTCTGTAAGTAATCTGAAATGCTAAAATTCCTAGTGTAATACTTTCTATAAGCAAAACAAAAATCGAGCAAAAGGGAGATATCAATGAAAGTGAAGGAACGGGTCTGTAGACCATCTCTTAAACGGATACATGAGGGAGTGCCTAGTTTATGACCAAGGTGGTATTCTGATAGTCTTTGAAGCTCGAACAACCCAATTTTGTGTAAAGAGAGAAATATGTTCGGTGTGCTCTGTTTCTTAGTAACTCCAATTTTTATAATAGATGAAAGTGGTGAGACCCATAAGGAGTTGGAGAATATTCTGACATCAACGGTGTGGAGGGACCCTTATTAGGATGATAAGAACCCAACATAAGCTATGTCTTATGATCAATGTGGTGGTGGTGGTGTGGATAAAGTATATATATATGCTGTTGCATCATGCATGTACGTACAGTAAGTAATATGTTGCTTTGCGTTTTGGTTCCAGCTGAAAGTGAATACCGCCTTCCTACAAAAAGAAGCTGGGGCCTTCTCCTTCCACCTCTTTTATTTAAACCAAAATGAGAATATACATAACCAATTAGTAAATAGTAAAGATAATGCATATAAAGACAAAAAGTAAATAAACCACCAGTAACCAGAAGCTTCATACCTTTCCATGTACTAACCAAAGGGACCATAAATTTTATGGAATCATCCTATACAACACTCGACTCTGAAGTACTTGGCGTAATGATTGCACAACTCTTCCGTTGCAAGCTTCTCCAGTCCATACGCATCCTACGACTAAAATTGAAACCAAATGCACAACCATAAATTATGTGATCAAAGTGAATACGAGCAATCAATTACTTTTTTTTCTTTTCAATTTCATATTATTTATCCATTTTCGTCATTGGGTTTCTCTAGTAAAAAACCTCAGTTGGCCAAGCATCAACCTTCTTCAAGAAAACATTAGTCTCCACCTACTTAAATTCAGGGTAGATGTAAGCACTTGAACTTCACCATAGATCTGATGTAACTATTAGCAACCCAGGCGGATCCTAATCTACAATGATGAGCTATAAATGATAAGAAAAAATTATTTTTAACAACACTAACCATATTAAGAAAAAGGCAAAAAGACTTTGAGAGTCTGAGATTGAAGCTACAAAAATTAAGGTCAATAATTCAAAATGAAAGCGGACTCCGCAGAGAGGTTCAAAAATAAATTCATTGCTCTGGCAGGGAATCTTAGTTTCTTCAAAGATATCTGACCCAATTAATCTTTGGCTCAACAACTAAATTAGGTAAATTTAACTCCAAAAATTTTCTCAGCTCTTCAGTCATAAGCCCTGCACCACAGAGCAAACCATTACAATATACCTACAACCAACCTAACAAAAAGCACCAGCACAGTAACAAAAACATACAAATAAAATGGAAGAAAAACCCCTCTCAAGCACAAATTTCATCCACTCATGAAAACCCAAGTCGAAAAATTGAGAACCGATACAAAAATTGAATAACTACTAACAGCCTAAACAATTCAAATCAATCAAAAATACCCCAAATCCACATATTTAAACCGTAAATAAGCAAAATAAATTAAAAAGAAAGAAAACCTAATTTGAGAAATTGAAATCAGAGGAAGTAATAATGTTTTTATACCTTAGAATTTGTTTCTCATGATTTGTTGAATCTGTTCATTCAATCCGTTTCACCACCATCCAAACTGTACTTCTTACAGATAGATAAGATATCATTTAACATACGAATGTTAAAACACAAAACCTTCAGTAACAATCTACACAAAATTTAAAATGAACGATTTGAATAAAAAAATTAACGAGGAAAAAAACCCACCTCTTAAATTTTGATCTCTAAGATTACTAATTACTCGTCCTTCACAATCTGGTTCTGTAGCTTAATCATTAAACCCAAAAACAACCTTTGATTTAGATCTAAAATTTCATAGAACATCTGATTGAATCTCACTTGATCCAGCTCTTTCATTACCAATAGTATTTTCAAATTGCAACTGGAGTTGCAGATTAAAATCTTCCATCGATGTACACAGTGACAGAGTTTTCATGGAGTAACAAATGATTTCAAGCTAGTTATGTTGTAAAAAACTTAAGGTTTCAATGATGAATCTGAGTAAGAGAGAAGATGAAGAGAGTCCAGAACGCGGAGAATGGGTTTTGGTTTGGATTTTTTTTGGAGTAAAAACTCAGATGCTGTAAGAGATCTGAGAGAGAAGTGAAAGTAAAGGAAGACCGAGATAAGGAACCAAATCTGGGAAACTGGAACCGTAGAAACTAGCTCCCCACGCAGACTTAACTATAAACCTTCTAGAAGCCCCATTATTTACTAAACTGCCACTTGGTATTACGTCTTCCATAGGGAACTTGTTTTATTTTGGGTCATAAAAATGACTTCCTTTGGAAGCCCAAAAAATAAAGAAAGGCCAGGGAAGTCATATTTATAAATCCCAATCAGACTTAAAAAGTTCATTTTCCACTAGTGTTGTATCATATGCGGACAATCCAATGGATTTATTTTAATTAAAATTTATAATAGAGATGCAATTAAATGTTTTTTCCACACTATTGTTTTAACTTTTATACCCGGGAACAACGTATAAGAGACAGACACTAAATAAATCAGGCTATATTCATTCATATATTCTTTTCCTAAATTTTCATGCAAAGTATCCAACTGTGTGGTATGATGAATTGAGAGAACTCATGTTCTAAGAGAAAACTATTTATCAAATATGTCTTCATGTCCAACGGATTTTTAAGATTGTATCCTGAGCTACTCCATAACCCGTTGGATTTCAAAAATCATATCTGCATGCAACCAATTAGTGAAAGGGGTGGGTACTCATGCAAACAATACGGTTGGTCCGTACCGAATTTGCGAATTCCGACCAAATGCTCACCCTACTGAAAATAAAATTTAGGCTTCATGTAAGAATACTAATAAAGTCTACCATACAAATTTTATTAATTATTTAGGTTTTAATTTAGTGGTTAACTCGGGCCAGAGCCAAGGTTAGTCCTTACTTCTTTCAGATTCAGAGTCAGACCCCACCAGTAGCCAGTAGCATATTTAAGTACCCGGATTGATCTTGTTTTTAGTTCACAAACTCCAACAGAAATTCACGGGATGTGAACTTCCGGCAGTACGTACGCATACGGGTACGCGGACTTAGCTTCCGAACATCCTAAACCAGTAAAGTACGCATACTTTGATTCAAGGATTTTGGACTTACACAAGTATGAGTTCACATACAATGTTTATATCCATTCAAGGTTATATATTCTAAACTCTCATTTCAATCATTGAAACATTCTTAGAGGATGTTATATAGAGGATATTCACACACTATTTTTCATCAAAGCGATTTTCAAGATATTGAAATGATCAACATGACTTTCGTCACTTGTAAAGATGAACTTGGCCAAAGCGAAAGCTTACCCAACACTTATTTCGAGAAATAGATAAGCGAGATAAACTCGGCTCGAAATAGAAAATGTGTATAATCGAAGTCTATATAGCAATACTGCAGTTGCATCTTTTCTGATGACTACACCCAAATAGATCTAAAGGCTATAAAACTACTAACATTTAAGAATCAAAGATAAACAAGATGTAGAGAACATGAAAAGTAAAGATTGACACAAGCATATAACGTGGTTCAGCCATGAAGACCTAAGTCCATGGGAGAAAAGATATTTTCTTTATTAAGGTCTTACGCTTGAAAGAGTTACAAATATTACTTAGATTTCTCACTCTCACTCTCTCTTTCTCTAAATCTCTCTCAGGAATTCTCTGTAGAAAAACCATCAAAAATTACATGTCCATTTCCTTCTACATGGACTGGTATTTATAGGAAAATTAGACTCGTGAAGGTCTAGCCTCGCCGAGATGGTGGAGTTATCGTACATCTTCTCATTACTTCGGACAAGCTCTATACTATCCCTCGTGATGGCCTGCTTTGTTCTCCTTCCGAGTCATCT
Source organism: Papaver armeniacum (assembly GCA_023531295.1). NCBI lineage: Eukaryota > Viridiplantae > Streptophyta > Magnoliopsida > Ranunculales > Papaveraceae > Papaver > Papaver armeniacum. The sequence goes on from JAJJWW010003450.1 coordinate 98,835, forward strand.
CGTCATGTACGGCATCGTGTTGCTCTTCCTTAGGGAACCTCGTGTTGCATCATCCTTGGGTTATATTATAGATCGCCCGAGTCTTCTGATACGGTATCCTTGGCCCACTTTTAACCTTTCCTAATCCCAACGTTGAGAGTGTTTTTTTCATCCGTTAGATCCACTATCGGGATAAAATTGGGGAGAACACTCGGTGAGTGTATCATCTTCCTTGTTTGTTAGGGTGCTTTGATTTTCTTGTAGGCTGTAGCCACTTTTAATTTTTTCTTCGGAAATGCTACACTCACCACGGGCTGGTCCCGCGGTGTATCCACGGGCTGGCTCCTTCCGTCTCATTTGATATGATTATTTTTAGCCCATCCCAAAAAATGTATATACTCATGTAATTTTACTGTGAACCCTAAACCATCTCAATATACAGTAGCACTGGTGGGATTGCTAGTCCGAAATAAGTTTTGACATCGAAAATATTTTTGCCACAAGTTTGTGAAAAAAGAGTCACCAGGAAACTCTAGCAAGGCCAGCTACTTGAGAATAGTCAAAAGAAAGAATCGTTTTTTTGGGACCATGATTTTTAGTCACAAGTTCGGTTAGTTGCAAAAAAACCTTTCCCAACCGAACATAAGTTCGGTTAGTTGCAAAAAACATTACCAACCGAACAGTAGTTCGGTTTAGTTGCAAAAAACATTTCCCAATAGTTCGGTTGCGTCGCAAAAAATATTTCTCAACCGAACCTAAGTTCGGTTACGTCGCAAAAAATATTTCCTAACCGAACACACCAGTCCCCAAAAAAAACCACTGCGATATAGGGTTTGGAATTTCTAGTGGAAGAGATATCGTATATATTGTTTGGCATCAGTTACAATCTTTATGTCGTCGGCCTCGTATATATTTTTTGGCATGTTGTTACCGTACTGGTTTCCCTATTTAACCACAGCGATATAGGGTTTGGAATTTCTAGTGGAAGAGATATAAACAACAACAGGTGCGAACTAAATTCTGTTATAATTGCGTGCATGATTGATTTGTGAATATAGAATACAATTCATAAGATGGAGAAGTTACCTACAGAGATAATGCTGCGTATACTATCTGGCTTACCTCAGGAAACCATCATCAACTGCAAAATAGTTAGCAAACCCTTAAGAGATATTATTACAGGGACGGTATTAAGGGGTGGCTTACCCAGGCTACAGCCCACCCCAAAATTTCTAAAAAGATGTTTTGTTAGTGTAATTTTTAACATTTGTAAAATTTAATTAGCCCATTAATTGTTAAGATATGATTCTACTTGGAAGAAATCAGAAGATTTTGGAACCCGGTCCCACATGGATTAATTTTTGAATATCATCTCAACTGTTCAAAGCCTATAGGGAAAAATAAGAACGCGCAATTGGGGGATATGGGAATTAATTGGGGATATAGCTACAGGACAAAAACGGTGTCCCAATAGCAATTCTGGGTGACCCCCTATGTAATTATTTTTTTAATTCCTAATCTAGCCCCCACTATTCAGGATTATTGATTAATTATAATTAGTAAAATATTAAGTATTTGGGGGATAAATTAGTGTGTATTTATTTTTTTTTGAATTTGTGTGGGTTAGTTGAGAGTAGAAGGAGCGAAAATGGTTTTTGAGTGGAAATTTTTTTTTGAAAATGGAAGATGATTGTGATGATAGAATTGCTGCTAAGAGGTTGAAAATTGATTTTTTTTCTTTGAATCCACCATTGTTGCATCTGAAAAAAGCTTGGTGCCGGCATGGTATTCAACCAAAAAACCAGGCCGGCTTTGCTGGAAATTTGCATAACTTGTTTGCCAATATTTTTTCAGGATTTAATCAGTCTACTTCCGGCACAGTTATCTGATTTTCGAGCATGCCGGAACTACTTCCGGCATGGTTTTTGCTTAAATTTCTATGCCGGAACATGATGAAAAGTATCCGAGAAAATTGATTTTTTTTTTCAATTAACTACCGGCATTGATAGATTTATATCGAGCATGCCGGAATTTAGTTCCGGCATTGAATTTCATCACTTCCGGCATGGTCTTCATCATTTCCGACATGTTCTTCATCACTTCCGGCGTGGTCTTCATCCTAAATTTCTATGCCGGCACATGATGAAAAGTATTCAGAAAAACTTTTATTTTTTTCACTTGACTACCGGCATTGGTAGATTTATATCGAGCATCCGGAATTTAGTTCCGACATTGAATTACATTAATTCCCGGCATGGTCTTCATCCCTTCCGGCGTGACCTTCATCATTTCCGACATGGTCTTCATCACTTAGGCATGGTCTTCATCACTTCTCGCGTGGTCTTCATCATTTCCGGCATGTTCTTCATCATTTCCGACATGTTCTTCATCACTTAAATGAGAGAAGGAGAAGAGAATTTGAAAGGAAATGGGGAAAATTTAGAATTTGAAAGAGAATGGGAAACATTTGGGTTTTGGTAGTTTTAACCCTAAAAAGATTAATAAGAAGTGGAGATGGAAATGAGGAATATGATTTTGTTTTTTGATTTTAAGTTTTTTGATTTTTATTTTGAGGGAACGGTGTTTTAGCATTTTCGCCCCAAAAGTCACCCCTTAGCACACACCATGGGTTGGGGAAGTAATTCATATCCCCCAATTAGTTTTCATATCCCCCAATTGTGGGTTCAAAAATAAGTATTCATTATGTTTCTTAAAATCAAGTATTGAATGGGCTTACATTACGTGTCGGTTTGATAAAATAAAATTGTGTCAAATGGGGGTGTCTTGTCCTTAACTAAGCAAGCGTTTGTCCACCTTTAAAAAAGAAAAAAACCAAGTGTTTGTCCAAAATTCATTTTCTTTTACGAAGTGACTACAATTTTATGTATATCTATGTATAATCTAAAAATGCAGTGTATTCATGAGACAAAAATACAATATGTCGTGACTTATTATGCGTATATGTACAAACTTTAAATATTTTTGCATCCCTATAATAACCTTTGAAACTAGAAAAAAATTGGGCGGCCTTCGGCCGCTAAATAAATGAGGATTATTATTTTCGATACGCAAATTATTTGTCCCTTATATTAGTTACAAACTGAAAAAAATTGATTCAAAGCTTTGTGCTCCAAGGAAAAGAGATCGTGTGGCATACCCATACTCGCTTTAACTATATTACTACAGATTGTCATTCTCGCAGTTGAGATGAATTAACTTCGAGTTCGAGAAAAAAATTAGCCCACCCAAACATAAATTCCTGGTTCCGTCATTTGGAGATATAACAAATTATATCAACGAAGGTTTCATCTTTCAGTTTGGTAATAACCCTGCTTTAATCTGTTATGGAGGAGAGCAATACGATGATGTTACTGTGCATGGGAATTATTCTTACAAAACAATTATAGAAATCGGTAATAATCATCCGTCAATGGAGCTAGAACCCTCGTTGTCTGCCATGGTTGGTTCATGTAATGGTCTGGTTTGTTGCTTGGTAAAGGGAAAGTCGTCCCTTGAGCTCGATGCCATCTACATCTGTAATCCCGTTACAGAGGAATACGTTTATCTTCCAACACTCACCTACAACGGTTATTTTTATTATGGATTTGGTTATCTTCATTCCACCGATGAGTATAAAGTTGTTAGAATCTACTATGGCAAAGTTGAAGTATACACTTTGGGTAGTGGTCAAGGGTGGAGATATAAAGGAAGAATTGAACACCATTTAGATTATATCTCTGGTGTTTGTGCAAATGGCTATCTTCATTGGATAGAGTACAGGAAAAAAGAAATTGTGGTTTTCGACTTAGCAGATGAGGAGTTCCGATTGATCCCATTGCCACCGCTATCACCGAAAAGGAGTTACAATGTATTTTATCTTCAATTAATGTTTGGAGGGTGTTTGTGTGTTGTTCATATAGATGTAGGAGAGAAGAAGATAGAATTATATACATATATGGGCATTAGAGAAAAAGAAAAAGTTTAGCGTCAGCTATGGCACGGGAGAACAAGACTTCAATGATTTATGGGGATGGAGCAAAAAAATTAGCATACCATGTGCCAGGGATGCAAGATATTTTCCGTTTGCCGTCACGAAGAGTAATCAAGTCCTCGCCTGGTGGAACTGTCTTTCATTATGATTTGGGAACTAAAGCGCTAAGAAAACTTTGGGATAATTGTCCTATAAGGAATAGCAGAACAATTGCTCACGTGAACAGCCTAGTTTCAGTTCAAGCATTGGAAGAAAAACCAAGACAAAAGAATAATTTTGTGTACGCAGTTGAATGATTTTGTTTTCTTTTTGATTGTTTAGCTTGGTTTTTAGTTTTTCCCTTGTTATTTGAGCTATGATGCTCCTTGGTTGCATTGTTTGGTGCCTTCATTTTCTTCTTGCTACTTTCAATATAATTTAACCTGTCTGTGTCTCCTCAGAACCCTTGAAACAGTTTTTCCCTTATTATATACCTCAATCGTTGCTCTGGACATTCATTGCAACTTGCAAGTCTGGAAAACGTTTTTGAGGAATGGAGAATATACCTTGACCAGACCACTACTGACTGTGACAAATCCTTTTTGGTATTTTTGAAAATTGATCCTGTTACACCGATAAACTAAAAAGAACACCGTTCTGTTATTCGTCTTTGGTTTCACAACTCTCCGTAGCTATCTGCTCAAAAGTCATCCGGTGCAAATTAACATTACAACTAGCTCTGCGCCTCTTCAATTAGCGGTAGTCATAAGTGCGCTATAGTCAGAAGCGTATTACTCAGATAAACTGGATTAGCCCCGTTGGTCAAAAGTCTGACTTAAAATTTTATCATCGGTCACACACTCAATTCTGAGATTGTTTTAGTCGCGCTAGCTAAGATGATGGTGATGTTAGATGCTCCCACCAACACATATTAGATTGTCCACACTCAGGCTTTCATGTATTTGATTTGGCTGACTATATATGATCCACCATGTTTAAAGGTCAATAGCTCTAGGCATTGCAAGTGTGAAAAACTTTTAGAATCAAGTACTAAAAACTATTATATTCAAAGGGGTTCATTTTTTTATCAAGTTTGTGAAGAAACAGTCAGAAACCAAGTTGGGAGTTAAGCAATCAAACGATCAACACTTTCATGACGTTATACACCATTGTGCATGCATGTAGGCGAATCACCTCATTCCACCTTCCCTTTGGTTCCTCGCAAATTAGAAAGTGTAAACAAAATTCATCTTTAACTAGGCTTCCTTTCTCCTCAGAACACTGATGGTTACTCCCTTTATCTTATTTTGTTCGACATGAATATCATTTTTAACATGTCTCAAAAAGTGTTTATACCCCTTTAATTTTGAATACTATTGCTTATTCTTGATGGATCCTTTCATATTATTGTTAATTTAATTAATCATCTAACTACAATGAAATTTTTAGCGTTTAAAAAAACAATAATTTGTAGCTTTTTTTTTTTTTTTTTGAAGCATGAGATCCATTTAAACTATCATGAAACAATTACACGAGCGTAAATCATGTCATAGGGTCATTTAACACAATTTGATTTAGGGAATGTGGTATTGTATGGTTCTATATTTATGTTGAGACATTTTATAATTGACTAACACATGTTAATGATTCGCCGGACCATCCGTTGCATCACTTCCTTCCATATAGTTTTGCTAGATAACGCATATCACGGCAAATATAAGAAGGTATCACAAAATTTATGGCATGTTGTCATATTGGTTGACCTAGCTATTAAAGGACTCAATGCAAGCTAGGGTTTGGAATTTAAAAATCTCCCTACGTAAACGGCTGCGACTGCGGACGTGTGAGTTGTTAGCAGACCAGAGATTATTCTTTTGGGTAACCTAGAACTAACTTTTGTTTGAATTGAGTGCAAGATGAACAAGTTACCTACTGAGATAATGCTAGATATACTGTCTCGCTTACCTTACGAAACCATGATCAACTGCAAACTAGTTACCAAACCCTGGAGAGAGATAACGAACAATATCAAGGTAGGTTTCGTCTTTCAGCAGCTTGGAAAACCTGCAGGTTTCAAACTCTGTTATGGAGGAGAAAAGCAATACGATGATATTATTACTATGGATGGGAATTACTCTTACAAGACACTAATGGAAATCGATAATCATCCCTCTACTGAGCAACAACCCCCCTTGTCTGACATTGTTGGTTCGTGTAATGGTTTGGTTTGTTTCTGGGTAGATGAAAAGTCCTCTTATGCACGCGATCCCATCTACATCTGCAATCCCATTACTGACGAATATGTTTATCTTCCAACATTCAATAACTACAAGAAAGCACGTGACGGTAAGGCGAAAGGTTATTTTCATTACGGATTTGGTTATCATCATTCCACCGATAAGTATAAAGTTGTTAGAATCTACTACCATGATTTCAAGTACTCCAGAATGAGTTCCCGTGATGAGGATTGCGGCCATGTTCAAGTATACACTTTGGGGAGTGGTCATGGGTGGAGAGATATAGGAAGACTTAATCACGATTTAGCTTATTTCCTCGGTGTTTGTGCATATGGATCCCTTCATTGGATAAAGGATAGGGCAAAAGAAATTGTGGCTTTCGACTTGGCGGATGAGGAGTTCAGGTTGATCCCATTCCCACCACTTTCACCGAATAGGGCTTACAATCAAGTTCATCTTCAATTAATGTTTGGAGGGTATTTGTGTGTTGTTCATATAGATGTAGGAACAGAAGATGTATTCATTCACATATGGGCACTAGAGAAAAAGAAAAAGTTCAGTAGCAGCTATGATATGAGAGGACATGACTTCGACGACTTGTGGAGATGGAGCAAGAAATTTAGCATACCATGCGCCAAGGATCATGTAACACATCTTCGGTTTGCCGTTACAAACAGCAATCAAGTACTAATGGCGTCTGATAGGGGTGTCTTTTGTTATGATTTTGGAACTGAATCTCTTAGAAAACTCTGTGATGATTGTCCGATGAGGAATCACTTAGCATTTCCTCATGTGAACAGCCTTGTTTCACTTGAAGCTTTAGGAGAAAAATCCATAAGGAGAAAGCGATAATTTTAAAAAGGATACATCCAATATGAAAGACATTTGCCAAGCCGAAAAAAGAGAAGGAGCTTGAAAAGTTGAGCGTGAAGAGTGAGGCAAGCAATGATCAACTAGGTAGACTGGCTTTGTTTTATTTTGGGAGTTTTTTTCTTTGGTAAACTTCTTCTAGGCTCTTTTGCTAATTTGTATGGTTTTAGTATTCCCCTTGTTATTTGAGCTAGGAGTTCTTCATTTTTAACTTGTCTTAAAAAAGTGTTTATACTCCTTTAATTTTGAATATTATTGCTTATTTTCCATGGATCCTTTCATATTGTTGTCAAATTAATCATCTAACTACAATGAAATTTTTAGCGTTTTAAAAAACAATAATTTGTTGTTTTTTCTTTTTTCCTTTTTTTTGAAGCATGAGATCTATTTAAACTGTAAATTTTATTTGAAAAATGATATTTGTGCATGATTCTCCTGGAGTTTCTTCCTATAGTTTTCTAGATAATGCATTGTGAAATTTGGTGAGGCTATCAAAAAGATCCGTGGAAAGAAACATTTTATCATAGAAAATAACGGATTTATTTGTAATCCTAATCCAAATGCTAGAACATCTATTTCTTCATCAGGCTATAAGATCTCTTCCTAACAAAAGATTTCATCACCATAGGATCTCTTCACAAGATTTTTTCGGGGCTTTTTCGGGCACCAACGTAAAATCATGGAATGTTTATAGCTCTGTAAGTTCAACGTACCTCAATAACTCTAGGCATTGCATATTTGCCGAAATATCGTCGATAATATTGGTTTCGGTGTTTATCTGAGGTGCCGATATCTCACTAATATTTGCCGATATTCGCCGATATTTCACCGAAATATCATGTTTTGGTCCTCGACCAAAATTCACAGAAATCCGATATTGACTACACGTTACTATAAAAAAAAGTTTAGAACCGAACGTTGTTTTTTTCAAACAAGTTTGGTAAGAAAGTGAGTAAAATGTAAACTGCAAAAGTCTCTAACCCAGAGAATTGGTCAAAAGAGCCAAAGCATAAGTCTGACTGCAAGTTGCTGATGTAAGCAGTGATTGAATGCTTTTTGACTTTGTTATTATTGTCTTTTGAATGCAAGGATAACCTATTGAATCTAAAATTCAACTTTCACTTTGGTCCCGGGTATCTTCTTAAATTTCACTCTTCTAGACGAAAGCTGGAAACTCGGTCCCATGACGCCCAACATATAGAGCGTTTAGATGAGCATCCAAATATAATATTTTGAAATTGTAGAAATTCAATTTTTAGAAGTCAGTTTTTTTTTTTTTTTTTTTTTTGAGAATAATTCGATTTATATTAATAAATCAGCTAAGTGACTAGAGCTTGATCATTAAAGGTTGCCCTAGGCAGGGATATGCCTTGCCCAAATCACCAGCACAATAAGACATACATATGAAACAAAATTGAAAACTTGGAAAGAAAGACTGGCTTTTGTTGCCTCGTTAAAAACCTTGTCAAGGAAAACCCATTGTGGTAAACCCTTGGCTAAGGAAAAGAGTGCAACACCGGAAGTCCACTATTGCAAAACTACCTAGAAAGATAAAATTTCATTTATAATTCCTCAAGTTCATTGAAAATCTTCGTTTCTCCATCGGTACCCAATGAGTTTGTCTTCTAATCTTTGGTCTTATGTATGTCTCCACAAGCAAGTTGTGGAAGATGAGTGTCTTCACTCGCGATAAAACTATCAATGTATGGTCCTGAGCCCTTCTACCAATAGCAAGATTAACAGAAGTGTCACGATGGCTTGTACAGGATAAATAATTCGTCCTCTTGGCGATTGTAGATGCCCTTTTAGGCTTTTCTGCAATCAAGAACTTATAAAATGAGAAATGTATCTCCAAAGAAATACAAGTAGAAAAGTCACAGTGTATAAAACCGGACCCAGACAATACATAACCAACATTGATTTCAACATCATGTTGTTTCACAGGATCATTCATATTTTTTTGAAAGGAAGAATTACCAATTAATGGCTACACTAAATACTACAATACTCATAAGATAAGAAAGCATTAAGCCAAAATATGAATGAAAAATCGAAATATTAGCAGAAAACCTGTACAAAAACTTCAAATGATAAGACAATTAACTATTGATTTCGTTTTATTAATTAGATCTCAGATTCCTAAACTGAAGGACCGGGTGATGATTTAAGACCTCTAAAAATCTAGATAATTTCCTAATAGTGCCGAAATCTGAAACAATCAAACTAAGGTAAGCTTAATTCAGAGACAAAACTAATGAACTTAAATAATAATCTTTTGAAGAAGCATTGTTAACCTAGGAGGACAAATTTGATAATCATTAAGAATTAAAAAAGAAAATGGCCCCTGAATAGCCCAAAGCACAATCCTGTTTGATGCTTTTTTTTTTGCTAGTGAACTTGAAATGAATTCATCCTGCACCATAGCGGTGACCACATCTTTACTGAATAAGTTGGTTCCAAAAGACGAAAGAAATAAACAAAAAAAATTTATAAACAGTTGAAAATTATTCTTTGAAATAGATTTCCGAGAGAGAGAGTAAGAAACGGCAAAAACACAATGGTCGAGAAGCAGCTTGCCATTGGGTTTTTTCAGGGTTAGCGGAGCTGAGGTGTAGAACTAAGATTCCATTAGGCATAGATGTTACGAGAAAAACCAAAATAAAGACTTCATCTCTTAATTTCAAAACGACTATTTAAGAAAAAAAAAAAATTAATCTTCTGTGAAGCAAATAATTTTTCACTTAGGGCATATAATAACTCTAGAGATTAAAAGCAGTAATTAAACAAATATTAAACTAAAAGAAATAACTAAGTAATTTAATAATTAAACAAACTGGGAAAGAATCAAACTCATCTTCCCTAGGTGGTAGGTTCTGTCTCACTGTCTTTGTCTTCTCTAAAAAACAGACGGACAGATCCCATCCACAACATTAATTGTCTCTGAGACCAACTCCAACACCGACTTTCCTCCCACCTTCCACATCCCAATTGGATCTCAATCCCCAATCCAATTCAACAGCACAGATCAATCCTCCATTGAATTGAAGCAGCGGAGGGAGCGGCATCTGCTGCGGTGGTGGCGGTGTTCAAGATCTAATTCAACAACAATGGATATTGCAATACCAATAATCAACAACACTACTACAACTACAACTGCATCTCTCAAAGGTCATCATCATCATAATCATCACAAAGACAGTAACAACAAACACGACCGTCGTCTCCCATGTTTCCGACGAACCACCAACAAGATCCAGCTCTTAAAACCACTACTAATCTTCATCGTCGCAGCCGCACTCCTATTATCAATCCTAATCACCGCCGCATTCGGAATCGGAAGCTTAATCATCCACAGCTCGAAATCAACACCGTCGGAACTAACACTGGACGAGACAATGGAGATGGTGAATCTCGTCTGCAACGTCACTCATTACCCCAGTTCATGTACACGTTCGTTGTACCAAGAGATCGTCGGTCCGGCGGTGGATAATCCCGCGAGGCATTACGCCGACGGTTTATTCAAGCTGTCGTTGACGGTTGCGACGAGGGAGTTGCTGAACATGTCTTCGTCGATTCCGGCGGTGGCGGTGAATCTGAAAGTGAACCGGAGGGACGAGAGGGTTAAGGTGGAAGCCGCGTTGAGGGATTGTCGTGGGTTGATTGAGGATGCGATTGATAAGATTGAGACGTCGATAGTTTCGATCGACGAGAAGGAGGAGGAGTATCGGAGGGACAAGAGGGGGTTGTTTATGGTGTCGGAGTCGAAGAAGATGGTGAGTGATATACGGGGATGGGTGAGTGCTGCGCTGACGAATACGGATACTTGTCTTGATGGATTGGAGGATGTCATGGATAATGATGAGAATTCCAAGATTTTGCCGGAAGATTTGAAGATTGGGATGATGAATTCGAAAGAGTATGTTACTAATTGTTTGGGGATTGTTTCGAATTTTGATACAGTTCATAAGCTTATCAACTGGAATCACCATCTTCATCGGAGGAGATTGTGAAGGGCCGATTTCCGGTATAGCTTGAAATTTTGGTATAGTTTTGACTTTTTCCATTCATTCATTTGTTTTTCTTTTTGTGGGTGCTCAACTAGTCATAGTCTTAGTCTTCTTCTTATAATTGTTTCCATTCCATTTCCGGTACTGTAGGCTATTGTCGCCGCCGGTTATAATATCCACAGTCTAAACTTGTATACATTCATCACATGATCAAGAGAAAAATCTATTTGCCGGAAGATTAATAGTAGTATGGCATTGTGAATTCACAGCAATTTGTATGGGTCGACTTTGCCTGAGTTGCCATATCCATGATCTAAGAGCTCAGAAGATATGCGACATTGAAAAATTCTGTAACTTCAGGTGAATTTTAAGCCTAAAATCCCCGGCAGGTGTCAACTGACTTCAATGGAATTTACCAACAGTCTTTAAGAAACTTTTACATACATACCTTCAAACAAAAACCTTGATGACTTCTCACAACATGCTACTAGACGACCCCATTGGCTTGAAACTAGCCAAAACAAACACCTTAGTACTGGAATGTCGTAGAGCCAAGACAAAACGAAGCACTGCTGTATACCCCAAACAGGGTAGGGAAGGATGCATCCTTCGAGCCTTGTAGCATGAGAGAAACAAACACACTCACAATCCGACTACAGGAAGAAGATGACTGAAGGATTTTCACTCGAACAGACAAGTTTTCAAGTCAAGACAAGTTTTGCAGAAGTAAAGACATTACTGAAGTCAAGACAGCAGGATTGTAGTTCGTTTGCACCAACAGTTGAATGATCTGGGATGCAGCAGATAAGAGAACACCATGTATATCTGCAAAGAACCCACACACAGAGCTCAAATGAGAGAAAAACCAGAAACATCATATACAAACGGCATGAAGCACCAGCCGGCAGTGTAAACAAGTACCTAAGAGAGAAGGGGAAAAGCATTAGACATAGTAGAAAACGAATCACTAGAACCATCAAATCCATCTATGGGAGGGGAAAAACAACAAAACACAAGTTGAAAGAAATAGCTGGTTCCAATTTTAACTCCACGTTTGAGAATATGCAACGACAATGTGGAACTTGTGGTAATGGCTGGTTCCAATTTTAACTCCACTAAGGGAGGAGCATGTGCCTCTGCTATGTGACACTAACACATTTAAAACATCAACTGAGATGTACATTTAAGTTGCTTATAAGCAGCTCTCTTTCTTACGTAAAACTGTGTCATTGAGACTTGAAATGCCACTGTTCTGAAACTTGATCGTCGAAGCACAAGGAACTTAACTGACAAAAAAGAGAAATGGAGGCTTGAATCCTATTTTGTTTGACAAATGTTGTCAAACAATATATTCATATTTCGCCAAACTTTGTAGTGTAAAAAGTTACCTCTGCGTACAAATGTAATGCCAGCCCATAATCCTTCTGCTGGAGCTGCACCAGCTTCATCCTTGATGATTTTTTTTTTTGCCCCCACTTCAGTTGCAACTAGCAGCGCTGTCAATCCTTCAGGTGCACCATTTGGATTAGCACCTGCCTGCAGAGATGACAAAACATCTAACAAATAGATAAATATTCAAAGATTCAGAGTTTAAATCCCCTTTGCGGCCTAGCACAGTGATAATCATGGCGTATAACCGGACTTGCATTAGTGCCTCCCGAAACAATTAAAGAAGAAACATAATGCAAGATAAAAGAAAACCCACTATGATCATGAAAGAACCTAGAAATTGGTCTTTGAGATGTCCACCTATGACTACCCACTCTGGCACGGAACCTTTACATTAAAACTGACAAAAGTGCGCAGAAAATGAGCATACTATATGCACTCATGATGGGCTTGATTAATAACAAAAGGTAAAAACCTATACAGCCTAACTGGTAACCAAGTCTGTCAAATATAAAAGGCAATCAGGAAACAGCAAAAAAAAAACTTCAAGATTGCTAGAACAAGAACTTGCGCAAACCTACAGCAAGAGACTCCACATTAGTCGATTTCCACGACTTTCAGTTCAACAATAGCTCCTCCCTACTTGTGCCTCTTATTTAAAAAAATATTGCACACATTCTCGAACTGCTTCATCTTCTGGTTGATATCGTCTATGTCACTGAATTCACTGCTATCCAACCATTTAATGGCATCGCTGATTGCATCCTTAATCTTCCTCTTTTTGTGTGATGCTAGCTCCCCTCTTATATTATCGATCATGTCCTTCATGTCGTTTGTGTAATTCTTGAAGGAGTTCCTTGCCTCCACCTTCATCCTGTATTCTAAATCTTCTGCTTTGTATTTCTCTGCCTCCTCGACCAGCCTGTCAATCTCAGTCTTCGACAACCTCCCTTTGTTGTTCTCAATTGTAATCATAGCTTTGCTCCCTGATGTCTTTTCTTCAGCCGACACAGTCAATATACCGTCTGCATCAAAATATTAAAGCATTCAGTGAACCTAGAAACACCGCGAGGTGCTGGAGGTATTCCACTCAACACGAACTGACCCAACAAATTGAAATATCACAGGTTGTGCGTAAGTTCAATCAATTGTGAATCCAACTCTTGGTTGTTGATCGAATTGATTGACACTTGGATATTGGTTTTTGATACCGTCCAAGTTGTTTCTTATAATAAACAGGCTCACGAATTTTTATTGTTTGATTTGTTGATTACATAAAGAAACATAGATATAACTCTTTGATATACTTTTCTTAAGATTGAGTCTGATTGTCTAGTTGATTCTCTTGAAAGTATATTGGAGTTAGTCCATACAAATTGCTAAGTGAAATATTGGGTGTGGTTGTTAGACCCCTACTTTTTCAATTGGTATCAGAGCAGGCATATACGTTTAAGACCTCATAAGTCTATGTTTGTAGTGATCTGTCTCTGTGGATGTTAGTGTTATCTCGGATAAACACATCATCAGAAATAAAAGTCATGTTTCCAAGAAATCTATGAAGATAAAGATTCGTCTATCTCGAACTTAGATAAACACTGTGTTCCAACGGAACATGATTGAACTGATAAGTGTCACCCCGATTACCTTTCTAACGAGTCTGACTCTGTTGAAGAAAGGCAAGCTGCCAAAGAGAGTGAACTGATTCTAAATCTTGTTAGAATCCAGGATGATAGAATCAATCGGTTGAAACACAATGTGAGGAAAATGTCGTAGTTTGCTCCTCACAAACATTTCTTGAGGTGAAACTCAAAAATGATGCCTTGGAAATTGAACATTTGTTAAATAAACTCTCTATTCAAGGATTTTCTAAAAAGTCCACTATACCAATCGCTTCTGACCCAACTGTAAATTCAGTTCCAGATGCTAAATCACAAACCCTTCCGATTATAAATGATGTGCTTGTATCTTCCTCTAATCAAGGAAACTTCACATCGCCCGGAAGGAAGAAATCTCCTAACAACGTTGTTAAGTGTGTTCACTCTAATCACTCAGGTGATCAGAAAGTGTGTTTCTTTTGTGATTCAAAAGGACATGTTGAACGAAAAAGCAAGTCTAGGTTGAATGACAATTCTATTGTTCAACTTCAACACACCTTAGATTTAATTCTCAAAGGTGTAACTGACGTTCGGATTTCTAAACCTAATTTGTGATGAAATATGCTCAACTGCTGCTTAAATTGATTAGAAAAATAAGAAAATGCATGCTTGACTGTATGTGGTGCAATGGCGTGCTAAGAATACCCAACAAAAGCCCCAGAGTTGGTATTCCACCGTGCAAAAGCATATAAAGACCGTCGCCACCAAAGAGTTGGTATCCACCCCATAATATGGGTGTTGGATTGATAATGGGTTTTATATGGGAATGTGGCCACTTTTGGATTGAACCAAACTGCATATGACAAAATAGTAAACCTCTATGGGGTTTCGGTGGTTTTGCTGGTAGGGTTTGAATTCAGTCGTAGATTTTATGTTTTCATCTGGATGTGGTGTTCACTTCATAGAAAATTTCATCCCTTTAGCTCAGTTCATAGAAAACTTTAGGAAATTAGTGATGGAAATGGGCAAAAACCTATTGCTTATTGAAGTGCATCTTTTGAGCAAACATGAATGCAACAGAGAAAGCTTTAGATACCTTATCCATATCCATGAATGTAATAGTAGTATGGCATTGTGAATTCACAGCAATTTGTATGGGTCGACTTTGCCTGAGTTGCCATATCCATGATCTAAGAGCTCAGAAGATATGCGACATTGAAAAATTCTGTAACTTCAGGTGAATTTTAAGCCTAAAATCCCCGGCAGGTGTCAACTGACTTGAGGAATTTACCAACAGTCTTTAGAGAAACTTTTACATACATACCTTCAAACAAAAACCTTGATGACTTCTCACAACATGCTACTAGACGACCCCATTGGCTTGAGCTTGCTAGCCAAAACAACCAATAGTACTTCGGAATGTCGTAGAGCCAAGAGACGAAGCACTGCTGTATACCCCAAACAGGGTAGGGAAGGATGCATCCTTCGAGCCTTGTAGCATGAGAGAAACAACACACACTCACAATCCGACTACAGGAAGAAGATGACTGAAGGATTTTCACTTCGAACAGACAAGTTTTCAAGTCAAGACAAGTTTTGCAGAAGTAAAGACATTACTGAAGTCAAGACAGCAGGATTGTAGTTCGTTTGCACCAACAGTTGAATGATCTGGGATGCAGCAGATAAGAGAACACCATGAACGTCGCTCTTGTCCATCTTAGCATCCGCCAAACATTTCCTAACAAGTTCCATACAACTCCTAAACAAATCCTTGTTCAAATCTTCAAATTTAGCACGAGTGATGGACTCACAAAAATCGACTCCTTCATACAAGGCCTCAATTTCAATGGTTTCATGGAAATTAGATGATAGGCCCCTCTTTGCCCTCTCACATGACGTTCTCAACCTCCTATGAGCCCTTGGGTTTCCACTAATATCCTTCTTCTGCTTCCTCTTAAACTCTTGAACAAAATGATTTACCATCCTATTATCGAAATCCTCTCCTCCAAGATGAGCATCCCCAGTAGTAGCCTTAACTTCGAAATTACCATCTTTAATGATGAGTATCGACACATCAAAAGTACCACCACCAAGATCAAAGATAAGAACATTCTTAGCAGCACCAACATTGGTTTTTGCTCTCTCATCAAGACCGTAAGCAATTGCAGCAGCTGTTGGTTCACTGATAATTCGCATTACATTAAGGCCAGCGATTGTACCAGCATCTCTAGTAGCCTGACGCTGAGAATCACAGAAGTAAGCAGGGACTGTAATAACAGCATTTTTGACACTCGTACCAAGATAAGCTTCGGCAATTTCTCGCATCTTAATGAGAACCATAGATGAGATTTCCTCCGCTGAAAACTGCATCTCCTTACCCTTGTGATTGAGTTGTATCATGGGCTTCTCGTCCGCTCCGGCAATGACTTTGAAGGGACATAGTTTAATATCCCTCTGAACAAACCCATCGCTCATCTTCCTACCAATTAAGCGTTTCGCATCTACAGAAACAAATTCAGTATGCGATATCGAGATGTCAACTTTTTGCTCATGTATCAAATTGTAACAAACTTTATGTAGAGAAGAAACTGAAAGAAGAAAATTAAGATTACCGAAGACTGTGTTGCTAGGATTGACAGCAGCTTGATTCTTAGCAGCCTCACCAAGCATACGCTCAGTATCATTAAAAGCAACATAAGAAGGAGTAGTTCGATTCCCTTGATCATTAGGTATGATCTCAACTCGGCCATTTTTCCATACACCAACACATGAATATGTTGTCCCTAGATCTATTCCTACTGCTAAACCCCCTATTTTCTTTTTAGTACCTGAGGATGACGCCATGGATACTGATGTTGAGTAGCAGTTTCGGAGAGACCAGGGAGAGAGTCGAAATGGGGAAGGAATTGTTGAGTCTGGATCTCAAAATAACCAAAAGTTTTCGAGTATTAAAAGACAGAGAAACCAATGAATTACGCATAGAAGCCACAAGCACAGCAGTTTAAAACATAAACTCTTATTACAAGAAACATAAGCAATAAGCACAGATTTAGATTGTTTGGTTATGCTTGAACAAGATGTTCAGCTAAATGCAAGAGAAAACTAAATAGTAGACCCCCAATATCCCTGGGAGTTCAAGTAAATTTAAACAATAAACATTTTCTAAAATGCTTTTGCTGATTAAGTCACTAATAAACCATCTTTGTAAAAATTTATCAATAACTCCATTCAAAATTTTAAAATGATTGAAAGCCAGAAGAGAAAAATTTGATGGAGAAGCAGCAGGAGTAAACATTCAGTCCACTACAAGTTCACTATGACAATAAAACAAACAGATGATGAACACCATAAAGCCATAACTTCACATATACTCCAATTGGTCCCAAATTGCCGAAATCCTTTGAGAAGCAAACAAATATTTTCAATCTAATCAAAACCCATTACTAAAACAGCATTCAAAAAATGGAATAGATAATAGTAACAGGGATTTTTTCTTAAAACCCTAGGAAAGAAAATCCACTAGACACAGAAATGAGAATGAGAAAAAGAGGAGAATAGTAGGGAATACCAGTGTTTATCTTCAATCCATGGCTTCTTCATCCTTAGTCGTCGTCTTCAGAAAACAATTCTTAACTTAAGTTCCCGTTTTTATCTATGAAGTCTGAACTCTGAAGTGAACTCAACACTGAAACACGGAAAAAGAAGTTCAGAATTATTATAGTGAGTTTAGTGGTCCGCTCCATGAAATGGGTCTGAGTCTGGGGTTTGTGACGATTCACGAGTTAAACCACGAGTCAGCTGTGTAAAGCGTCTGACATCTGACTCGAATGGAGTCAGGTTACGAGTCAGATCCGGGGCCTGAGTCAGCGAAAAGTAAATGATTTTTCTTCCACCCATAGAACTTCTCCTCCAGATTAAAAAAAACCCTAGAAAGGCTGCTTTTTATGGCTTCTCCACCCAGAAAGGGTACAAACAAGTTGGAGGTTTTTTCTGTCAGGCGTGTGACGGACGATAAACAGGTTGCCGATCACTATGAGGTCCCTAGGATGCCTGGTTATCATGAAATCAAAGAGCAGATCCTTGACCATGCCTGAGCACATGGCACGATATGCTGGGATGAAGTTATCCAACACTGCAAGGCTGCATATCAAGATGTCATGGTAGTTCTTGATATTCTTGAGATGGAAGATTTGCTTTATCAACCAAGAAACTCTTATTGCCGTACTGGTTGTTGATTGATACCCGAGTTTGTGTTTCTGGTAGTCTTGCTATTAAGGCGTATTTTATGTTTCAGATGGATTTGAGAGATTTACCTCTGGAGAGGTAAGGCTGATCATGAACCACACAATAAAGAAATAACACCCCTTATAGGTGGTAAGAACCACTCGCATTGTGAATTCACACAGCAATCATTATTGTTCCCTTTGCCAATTTTCATTATCTTTCTTGTTGCTTAATTTTTTTTTTTTTTTTTTTTTATGGGGGTTACTAGGCATCCTTTGCATGAGTCTAGAGATATAAAAAAGTTTAATATCTCGGGTATGGGGTGTAGTTCAGGTGTAATGTGCGTAGATTTTTGCTAACTAAGCCTTAGTTGTTGTTATCGCTGAGAGTATCTCATTGAATTGGTGCTACTTTGGAAATGATCGTTCCATGCTTGTGACAGAGACTAATTTTATTTTTTGAAATGATCAGTGTCTACACCGATTCTCAAAGAAGGGTGAAAAGAGGTGATGAGAAAATGTGGCATTTGGAACTGGTCTCAAAGTGTCTCGTTTATTCGCCCCACAACCACGACGAAATCGAACATGTAGAGATTGCGGAAAGAGAAGCAATTTGATTATGGCAGAAAGATGAGCAATTTTTATATGGTCATGAATTTACCATTACACTTTTAATTGGAGGATTGGAACTTGATAAAAGTTATGTATCAAATCTCAGTGTTCTACTTTTGCTTGATGCTGGATTTGCAGAGTGTGGAATCTCTCAGACACATGGTAATCATAATTGCGGAGTATGGTGATCTTCTTGATTGCATATGCAATTTCATTGTACTCGACCCTTCTTCTATTGGCCAGGTGATCAGCACATTTTCGATTAAAAACCCAGAACAGAGAAAAATTACACAATTGAAAAAGAGAACAAAGAATCCAAAACACTAGACTCCAATAAGGCCTTGTTTATATTGCATCACCACGCTGGGGACTGACTGTCATCCCAATTAGGTTGCCACCACCAAAATCATTTGCTGAGGCAACAAAATATATCATTAATACAAAAACTGAAATTCAGACTCTCAATTGCACTGAAAAATGAGGAGTTACCCGCATCCACCTTCTGATGCACGTACGTCTTTAGTGCAGTGACATGGTAAACTAGGCCAGCACATATCTTTACATTCTTCACCAGTAGCCCAAATCGTATCCTGGAACAACATTATCAGGTTTTTCGGAAAACATTAAAAATATTAGGATTGAGAATAAAAAGAGAGAACGAGAAGATGCACCTATTTTTGTTGTTGGTCCCTTTTCAAATTTTGGCAACCCTGTATGGTTAATTCCATGGAAGAACGAATCCGTAAATCTGGTATAGATGTTAAATTACCACACTCAAGAATCTCTACTCTCTCAATGCAGGGGAAGGAACTATCTAGCTGCGGAGGTGCAGACCATTCTTCTAAATTTTCCAACTTGATGATTGACAACTCAGTTAACCAAGGGAATATTAATGTTCTTGTTGATGTGGCAGAACCTTTGCTTTCTTCTTCTTCTTGTTCCTGGTAGTAAAATTCCTTGCCTAAACACTTGATTGAACTCATTCCACGAATCCAAAGAATCTGTAGACACGGGAGTTGACCCAGTCCTACTAATTTTGTACAACTCTTGCAGTAGTAAAACTTTAATGCCACTAAATTAGGAAGACAAGAAGATGATCCCATCCACTTCGGAAGGTTTAAACCGGGGAAACCATCGATGGACAATTCCTCCAAATTAGGGTGAGGTTGGAGACCTTCCAACACCAAAACAGAATTATCAACAGCCGCTTCTTCTTCTACTTGGAAATTCTTCCATTTTAAACACAGAATTCGAATGTTGTGCTTGCCTTTGAGTTTTGCCTTTTCTGCCTCTATTTTACCACCTCTCACATTCTCTAGATTTACTATCTCTAACACGTGAAGGGAGTTTAGATCCGCTAATTCATGGACATTGGAGACGTCTTCTTCTTTATTCACGATAAAAGGTTGTAATACTTCCAAGCGAGTTAGCTTTTCAATATATCTGGGCATTCTTAATAGATCTGTCTCTCCCCAGTGCTTCAGATGTCTCAATTCCACCCAATTCTTAATGTCTTCTGGAAACTGACAATTTTCCCCAAAGTGCACAAACTCTAATTTACTGATATTGCTAGTCAAAGACTCTGGCAATTCTTTTATTCCAGTACCAAGCAAATAAAGTGACCTTAATTGTGTCAGAGCTCCAAAGTTACGGGGTAGTGCTTTTAATTGAGAACAATAGATGAAGCAGAAATCCGTCAGATTGTAGAGGAGGGAGATTGAATCGGGTAACTCTGAGATTTTTGTATCCCAAATTTCAAGGGACGATAGACTCTGGAGATGCCCAATATTTTTTGGCAAGACAGTAATACCCTCACAATTATTGATTTTTAAAGCCTTCAACCTGGTTAGCGTGGTGACGGAATCAGGTAAAACTGTGGCGTCTGATTTAGAGAGATTTAGATATCGCAACTTAATCAAAGAACCAATTCCGTTGAGAATATTTTGAACATTTCTGGATCGATAAAGGTTGAGAGTTTGCAGATTGTAGAGTTGATTAATGGACACGGCATGAACATCTTCAAGATTAGACCAACTGAGGTCAAGGTACCTCATATGCTTAAACTTCAAAGTGGAAGATATAGTTTTCAGAATTCCGTGATCATAGCCTAGCCGATGTATTATACGAAGACGCTTGTTACTTGGTGGATTGGGAAAAACAAAACCTTCTCCTTGGGAAAGAATTGTCCTTAATTTTGTTGCATTTTTAAATACATCAAATTCTTCTTGTGGTTTCCCCTCCATGATTAACCGTAGCCGACGAATTTGAGACACATCATTTTTCATTTCACCTGTCTTCATAATCGTGACTTCATGACTGCCAACGACGCTCAAGGCAAGATCATGTACTAAATCATGCATTTTGAACGATATAATGTCACCTAACTCGTCATCCCTTTCTACATCTTGAAAGAAAGACCTAGACAACAAACTAAGGAAGTAATCATTACCAATATCTTCGAGTGAGTTTTGATTTCCTCCATTAGATGGCGGATGAATGAATCCTTCGGCCATCCACAATCGGATCAATGTTTCTCTGTTATATCTCCAATCTTTTGGGAATAAACCACAGTACGAGAAACATTGTTTCAAAAGGGATGGTAAAGTATCGTAACTCAATTTCAAAACTGGTATGATTCCCCCGTTATGATTCCCTGGTGTTTCTAAGCTTTCGTTGTCTCTTAATGACAACCACTGTCTCTCCTCGCACTGTGAGTGCATAAGACAACCAAAGAAGCTTGCAGCAAGCGGCAAACCTCCACACTTTTTCGCTATCTGCTCTCCTATAATTTTCATATTTGTAGTCTCAAATGCCCCGCCGGGAGAAAAAGCTTTGTTCTTGATGATAGACCAACAGTCTGCCTCAGATAATACATTTAGGTTGTAAGGAGGAATTAAACCTTGCACCACCGATGCAACTTTTTGACTGCGTGTAGTGACTATAATTTTGCTGCCAACAGATCCGCAACACTCTAGGACACTTTTAAGTTTATTCCACTCCATTGGATCTTCATTCCATAAATCATCTAGAACTAGCAAATATTTTTGTCCTTGTAAATTTTCTCTAACTTTTTGTACTAATACATCAGTATTTGAGAAATCCTGGCATCCAGAACCAGTGGCAGACTCCATAATGTTTTTTAAGATTTTAAACACATCGAAGTCATCCGAAATACAAACCCACAATTTTTTGTCGAAGTATCTTTCTACTGATTTATCATTGTAGATGGATTGTGCTAGGCTGGTCTTTCCAAGTCCCCCCATACCAACTATGGATATGACGGAGACATTTTCTAGCTGATTAGAATTTACAGAAGAAGAAGAAGTTGATGGTAACGACGACAAAATGCTCATCGTTGTTAACATCCTTACTATGTTTGATTTATCTGCTTCTCTACCTACAAATTTTGAAACATCTCCAAAAAATGAAGTAGTCATCCGCTCATCATAACGATCACTAGTAATACTATTAGTTTGAAACTGAAATCTTTGCATATCAGTTGCAATTTGATCAAACTTTGCATTGATACCTTTGATTTTACGAGCCATTTTGAATCGAAAAGCAACTTGATTGGAGGATGAGAAGAAGTCTTTTACCTTGCTGTTCCTATGATCAGATCGACGCATAGCTTCGTAAGAAAATTCATCCAGAACATCCTCAGCATCGTAGGAAACTTGCTTGAGCCTTTTTAACCAAAGTGAAACGGCAGCATCATTCAGCTGCTTCCTCTCTGCATCGGATGTTACAGCTGCAATAAGCTCCAATGTTTCTTTAAGCCTTTTCAGCTCATCCTCGACACCACAAGCAAGACTAATCTCACTGCCAACTACATTAATCAACTTTTCAATATTTCAGATGCACCATCAATAACAGTACTTTCGAACGCCATTATAAGATCGAGGACGGATTAAGTGGTTGAGAATGAGAGTGAATTTGGCGATATGATTAATGTAAAGTGTTAATAGACGCAGAGCTGTGGTATCTATATATCCAGCTGTTTGTAGAAGACTGAAACTAGCACATAATTAACAATTTAATTAAAAATATAAATAATCCATCTTGCTCGAAATTGGTTAGTATTTTATACATATTCCAAGCTCTAGATCCACGCCCAGCCTGGGTCCTTCATCCCAGCTAAATTGACGGTGATGGGATTAATAAATAAATCTGATAATCGTCGATAATGGTGTGTTTTGATGCGAGATCCTGCCGACAAACAACGTCGGAGCACGTTGGTTGGCATTAATTGTCTTGTTATTTTTATGCAAAGTGGGTAAGTTTGTTCAACCCTGCTCCATGAACCGCTTAGAGCAAGTCTTATGGTGGAATCCATCCATCTTCCATCTTTCACGCCACCTCAGCACTTGGAACTGTGGATGGAAGCGCAAGTGTAATGGTGGAATAGTAGATACGATATTCTTAATAGCGTTTTACGCCAATTTTAATAGCGCTAAAAAACGCTATTCTTAATAGCGTTTTATGCCATTAAGAATAGAGCTTTTTTTGTCACTGTTAGATTCTCAACAACTCAGTTTAAATCTACGGATAAAAAAAAAATGCCATTCTTAATAGCGTTTTTATGCCATTAAGAATAAAGCTTTTTTCGTGTTAGATTTTCAACAACTTAGTTTAAATCTACGGATTAAAAAAAACGTTATTCTTAATAGCGTTTTTTTGTTTTTTAGCGCGCTATTCTTAATAGAGTTTTTTTATAGATTCCACGATCCCTTCCACCAAACCATGGAACCTTGCTTGGATTTTGTGTGGAAAACCCCAACTTGGAAGCCACTAGACTTGACATTCCATGAATTTTCCACACTTGGAATAGGTTGGATTCCACCATAAGACTTGCTCTTATAATGACAGCTGATTGCCCCCAAGGTGATGTGTCATCGTTGTGGCAGAGAGACTGGAGGATATTCATCACACGTAGGCACTAAATGCATTTTAGATAGCGGAAAAACTCAGATTTTTTCTATTCAATTATCTTCTCATCTCCAGTAAAACATATTAGGTTGAGTTTTAAGACTTTCAGAATTTATGCAATATACCCAAGAGGAAGATAATCACGAGTTGAGTTGACTGATTTAGGAGAAATGTTTTTAGCCCTAACTTGTATGATTCTATCCAATTAAAGATCCAACAATATACCGATCAAAAAAAAAAGATCTAACAATATATCGAGAAAGGGGCATGTCATCAGCAAAGTAATCTCTTGATGATGAATGTTCAGAGAAATTATGGGAATTAAAGTTTGACGTTCCACTTGTTTCAATATTCATATGTTTGAATTGAAAATTTCATGAACCCTCTTTTACCTTCCAAGCAATTTCATAGGTCGAATCGTATTTATGGTCCAGATGAACCATATTAATCATGTTTTAATTCCACACAAATTTGTTTCGTTGCTGTAGTTCAAAGCTCGACCATGTAATCGAAAACAGAAGAAAAAAAAGAAACTCCCACTACACCATTTTAAGGGATTCGTAACCAAGTTTAGCAACGGCAGTAGGTCGGTTGCGAAATTTCCGTTGCGAATTCCAGTTGCTAATTTTTCGCAACCAAGGAATGCCGTTGCGAATTTTGCAACCTCAAAGGCAAGGTTGCGAATTGCAACTGCGCTTGGTTCAAGTGTGCGAACCACTTGCGTGGTCGGAACACTAGAGCTGATAAACACGCCCCAGTCAAACTTCGGTCAAGACTTAGTTTTTTTTTTTCCACCCTTATTCCAAATCAGGGTATATCCTACCCTTATCGAATTCCTTCTTCATTTCACTCCGCCAAACCACAGAGACTCAGTCTCTCCTCCCCATCCTTTCTTCTCCATCTCCATTTCTATCACGATCTGCTCAGCTGAGCTGTTTTTTTCCTCTCAATCTCTAAAATCCATCATCGTGTAGAACTGTATATCATCAGGTATAAGTTTTGACATAGTTTTTAGGGTTCAGAGATTTGATTTCTAGGATTTAGAGATTTTGATTTAAGTTTATCGAATCCTAGGGTTCCATTTAAGTTTTTCATTTTTAGGGTTTAATGTTTGATTTCAGTTTTTCGATTTCACTTGTGAATCTGATTCTTTCAATTTCAATTTTTTTTCTTTATTTTTTTTCTTTCCATTTTATGGTTTGTTGTTTATCTGAATCTAATACCCCCTTCTTTTTTTTTTCCATGTTAGGGTTTGTCAAGATGAAGAACTGAAGTTCAGTTCATTGGAGCTTGAAGAAAAACTGGTCAGAGTTGGTTCAGGAAGAACTAAGAAGGTATATCCAACTATGAAATTGTTTTGATTATTTTGGTTCCTTTTATATTTTCTTTCCATTTTATGGTTTCTTGTTTATCTGAATCTGATGCTTTATCAGACATTGATGTTTTATCAGACATTCAACTATTTCAGATGTTTTATCAGACATTGATGTTCTAGTCCATTGTCTTTTTATTCTCTTATCATGTTCTCAATGTGCTATTTGGTTATATTTTGTAGCTTTGGGGAAGACTTTACAATCAATCGCACATCAGTATACTCTTCTTCTACAGGATTTGATGGAGAGCCCATGGCAAAAAAGGCAATAATTTTCACTCCTACCAGCCTTGTAAGTAATTGGGAATTTGAAATTAAGAAATTGGTCGGAGATAGACTTCAACTTATTGCTCTTTGTGAGAGCACCAGGGATGATGTTGTTTCTGGAATAGACAGTTTCATTAGACCGCGCAGTCCATATCAGATAAGTCTAAGATTATCTGTCTTGATAAGCTATTACTTTTAGCATGGATACTGATTCATTCTATATTTTACAAGGTGCTAATTGTTTCTATGAGACATTACGAATGCATTCGTCAAAATTTGACAAAAGTGGATCTTGTGACCTCCTTATTTGCGATGAGGCACACCGACTGAAGAATGACCAGACACTAACAAATCGGATACAATTATCATATATCTTTCCTTGTATTATCCTGGTATGTATAAAATATTGTTTGTCTATCCTTAACTCGAAGATAGTTGTTTTGAATTCAGGCATTAGATGGTCTTTCATGCAACCGACGCATATTATTGTCAGGGACCCCAATGCAGGTAATAGTTCTTAATCTAGCTTCTTGTTGTAGTTGAATTTATGTCTCTCTGATAACATAGTTTTACCTATGTTGATTTGTTTAGTAATGGCAAAATGATCTGTAAGAGTTCTTTGCGATGGTTAATTTTACCAATTCAGGAATCTTGGGGGATGCTGCATATTTTCGACGATACTATGAGGTGAGTGTATTGCCTTTTTTTGTATTCATTGTTATTAATGATCTAGCTGATAGATGCTGGCAATGCGACGTTTCCTCTATTTTTGAACTCATCAAATGAAGTCACCGATCATTTCTGAAAGAGAACCTACAACAACAGAAAAAGAGAGAAATCTTAGCGTTGAGCGACTGTTGAATTAAGCACAAAAGTAAATCAGGTAATCTTGTTTGATCAGAAACATGATTAATGATCCCCCGAGCTTGTGATATTTGTTTTTATTTGTCTGTTTTTACTATTGTGATTTCCGAATAAGCAGCAGTTAACCTCGTCTTTTTTACGCCTGTGGATTTTCATTTCAGTTTATTTTGAGGAGGACCAATGCTTTGCTATCAAATCATCTACCACCAAAGGTAATTCCGCAATTTCAGTCTACTTGATGTGTTTTGCGACGCCATTTCTCCTTTTCAAATGTCCTTATACACTTGCATAGTTTTCACTTTTGCGATGTTACAAGATATTTTCGATACAGTTTGTATCCCATCTTCACCTTTATGAGTTTGTCCTTAACATTATGTAGGTGGAGTCAGTATAGGTTAGACTTAGGGACACTATAAGAGTAAATAACCACCTGCATGACCCAAGCAAATCAGAAATAAGGTGCAAATTACACGCCTCGTGGATTGTACTAAGCAACATCATTGATGAGTGTTTCTTTGATTATTAAAGGCTACGCCATCTGCTATTGGTGAACATCACCTGGAATGTAAACGTTCACATATGATACTTAATCCCTTATCTTAATCATCACTAGAAATTGGTCACTTAATCCCTTACCTTAATCATCTCAAATTCTCAAGAGTGGCATTTGTTTGATGTACTACACCTGAAATTTATCGCATTGAATTTGTCTGCAGATAGTTGAAGTTGTCTGTTGCAAATTGAGTCCTCTTCAGTCAAAGTTATATAACCATTTTATACATTCCAAAAATGTATGTCTTTTTTCTTTTCATTTGTCCATTTCAAATGGTTCAGAAAACTTACTGGTAAATTAATGTAATTGATTTTTCTTTAATTATTATCCTTTATCGTTGGTCTCTTCTTTCAGGTTAAGCGAGCAATATCTCGAACAGGAAGCCTCATTTTGCAGTAATTTGTCTTAATTGAAACCATCCTGCATTTACATACAACGCATGCTTTTCTATTACTTTACGCAAGTAGTTTCCACTATCACTTTACATCACGTTTATATCAAGAAATCAGGTGCGCAGAAGTTAGCTTCTTATGGGCCTCCTTAGAGATGATTCACTAATTTTGGTTTACTCACCATGGAATCATCCTCACCGGAGTTCCCAATCTAGAAAAAGCTGGGTATTTATGAACCGCCTATTTCCTTCTAGACTTTAACCCAGCGATGTATGAGTTTAGAAGTCTTGTAACCGGTGTTTCTCACTTTACGTGGGAGTGCGTAGATATGAAGACACCTCTTTTTGGAGGGAACTTGTTTCCTTTATGATAATGTAGCTTTCTTTTGCAAGCACTAATTGTACTAGTTTTTTTATCTTGTAACTAACTTTTCTTGTAAATTATGTTTTCCATTGATTACCAGACTCTGAACCTCTTTGCACAATTGTGTCGGGAAAGAAGATATCCACACTTGAGGCTTGATGGAACCACCTCTATCAGTAAAAGACAAAAATTGGTGAACTGTTTAATTTAATGACGCTTCAAAGGTAAGCATTTTGGAATGCTAGACCGTCGTAAGATTCTTTATGATATTGTTAATCAGTCTTGATTTATACCTTGCAGGATTAATTTGTCTTTCTCTTAAGTAGCAAGGCTGGTGGTTGTGGGCTTAATTTGATTGGTGGAAATCGCCTTGTCTTATTTGATCCAGATTGAAATCCTGCAAATGACAAGCAAGTATGTTTAGATATAGCTTTTCATTCATGCAGAATCAAACGAACTTCATATTGACTTTCTCACAAGGTCATGACATTTTGATGTTGTCCATTTGTCATTCTAAATAGGCTGCTACAAGAGTCTGGAGAGACGGGCAAAAAAAGAGAGTTTACATCTATCGTTTTTTTGAGTACTGGAACCATTGAAGAAAAGGTTTTTGACATTTGTGGTTTCTCTATATGGAAAGCATATTGGTTTTAGACTTTAGTTTGTAAGAAAAGTTTCTTGATTATGTTTGTTGACTATTTTTAAATGTTTTCATAGGTCTATAATCGCGATTTCAAAAGAAGGGCTCAAAAAGTTATTCGGAAAAGAGAAATGGGATAGTCCAATTCCCAGGTGTTCTATTTCATCTTTTAATGATTTAGATTTTTTGGTGGATCGGGATTAACCATTTTATCTCAATTGCCCTTAAAATATAGAATTTTATTGTAGTGGAAATGCTCTTTCAATCAAGACCTACGGGATCTTTTCACCTTTTATGAAAAATCCAGGTAACTTTATCTTTCAAAGCTAGAAGTTTTATTACATCTTAGAAGTGCAGTTTCATCTGCATGACTGTTATTTTTGGGTTGAAAACACTCAATGGAACGACTGTTACACGTGATCATTCTGCAGCAGTGCCTTGGGATCTCAAAAGTTCTACCGCTCTTATTCGTTGCACAGTCGATAAAACTATGCCATCTATGGTTGGGATTCTTGGGAACTTGGTACAAACTCCCTCTCTCTCTCCCACTATGATTCCGCAACTGTAGGAAAACTCGACTGAAGTTGGAAATGAGATCAGAAATTAGGGTTGGAGAACAAAGCAGCAGCCATTAGGTCCCTTAGCAGCTGCAAAATTTGTAAGTTTATGTAGTATCTCCTTATAGTGATTTAAGTTGGAAGAACTTAGGAATTTCGTAACTTTACATGAACTGAACTTAGGAACCAAGTATGTTTCTAATGTGTACACTAGTTTGTTGTGATACTTATAACACATTTGTATCAAATACTCATACTTTTTGTTAAAATCAATTGAAGAATCCATTTTCATAATTTGATACAGTTTTGTATGTTGAATGAATGAATGTATGTTGAATGAATGAATGTATATCTGTGGAAATGATGAATGTGGGTAACTGCAGGGGGGGGGGGGGGGAATGTGGGGGGAAATGGATTTTGACCAGGTCAATGAAGATTTGAATTTTTTTTTTATGTTGCAAAATATTAGCAACGTCTTTAATATGTTGCTAAGTTAGAACTAGAACTGAAGAAATTAGAACCAAAACCAATAACATTTTAGTTAGGGTAGGGGTATTCCCGTAATTAGAAACAGACTTAGCAACGGCATACCTTGGTTGCGAAAAACAGGTCGCAACGGCACGATGACGCTGCGTAATCTCGTTGTCGACCAAGAATCGCAACGAGCTTATGCCGCTGATTAAATACCGCAACACCGTGTTTTGAAACGTCAACTCGTTGCGACCCGGCCAAGCAACGTCCGTGACTCGTTGTTAATCCCTAAAAATGGTGTAGTGTCCCATTGATCAAAAGACGAAGAAGAAGAAAGATGAGGAATGACGTGACAACATAAATTTCTCCTCTTTCTCTGCCACTGGGAGCCACGTCAGCATGCGGGCATCCTGCTGTCAAAACAAGTTGTTAACATAGCATTTTAGATGTTTGTGTAACTTCAAATTTTCTCTGTGACGAAGCCGCATATGAAGAAAAGATAAACAAACTTTTACCTTGGGATTATATATGCGAATTAAAAAATATATATACTATATACTAACACCTTTATAATAAGGTTCAGGAACATATACAGAAAGAAAAAACCTCAAGAAATTAGAGAAAAGTTCAGATACATTTACGATAAATTGACTATTTAACGGTTCCTTGTGAAACCGTTACTTTGGGGCATATTACCGAAAACTGGATCCTAAGGCATATCCTCAAGATGACAAGTGAATTTTGGGGCATATCCCCCAATTTTCCCTAGTTTTTACTATATATGATTTAATGTATGTTACAAGAATGATTTAGTTAAGTATCAGATACTAACAGTTTACCATTTTCACTAAATTTTGTTAACTATTGGTGCACTTTGAAACTCAGCAAACATTGCACGCTCTTCCAGCCTGTTTTCTTGAAACTCAACAACCACCATGTCGTTAGGCTCCGGCATGCAAAAATTCAGTGAGCAACCTAAAGAACTATCTTTCTTGAAACTAACACGTATTTGTTCTGTTCATTGGGTTCTTTTTAACTTGGGTTAAATATTCGCATGTACTTGAATATATGGTTTTACCATAGTTGTGAATGCAACACTCCACCTAACATATGCAAAACCCCAATGTTAACCTCCGTCAACAAGCACGCCCTTTTGACTCCGCAATGCTTTGATATTTTCTTTATGAGATGATGAAGATATTATATTATTTTGTTTGATCATTTCAATTAATTAGGTAGAATGTCATAGAGAACAAAGACGTCCCCAATTTTTGTAGATATCTATTGTTGATGACGAGAGCCAGGCAATTTGCAAGTCGGCATCAATGTTGATTTTTCTTTCTTTTAGAACAAGGAAGAGCTTTCATTTGATTTTGATCATTTCAATTAATTTTGGTGAAATGTCACATAGCTATAGTTGGGAATATAAAATATCACTACTTGAATTAAAGAAATATATATATAATTTATTTTATTCAACGGACCTCCATGTCGGCAAATGAACTTGTTGTGTTAGAGTATAGGATTGGTAATAATAAATTATATGGAAAGTTTTAGTATTTAGGGTTATATTTAGTATTTGATATATTTAGTATGAATTGATTTACAAGCATTATTCTTGCATACCAAGTTACGGTATCGCTAGCTATATATACCCTATGGGGTTCTCAATGTAAATCATCCTATTCAATAATAAAATTCTCTTTTATCTTTATATCTCAAGTTCGACTTGGTATCGAGCGTGCTATTTGCGACGAGTCATTGACCGCGCCTTTACTCGCGTCACCCGATTTAATATCCACGTGTTAGACCCGACGAAGCTACACGTGAGGGGGCGTGTTGAGATTATTAGTTCCATATTGTTTGGGCAATCTAAGATCCTGCGGTTTATAATCCTTTAGGGCCTCTCCACTCATTGCCAATTGGTTTTGAGTTGGATGCCCGTGTTCTAACATGGTTTTGAGTTGCCAATTGGGGTTCTAACACATTATTATTATCAATCAATATTGAGATTTCTCAACTATTCTTCTACTTTTACTATCAAAATTCTTTATTCACGCTTCCGTACTGCATTAAGTGGCATCACGAGCTTCGGCTTCGATCCTCTTATTCTTTTCATCTAAGTTTTCTTTACCCTTTCATCACCTTTATTTATCGAGATCTCCGCATCTCTTCTTCTAAACCCAACTATCCTTTTATTTTTATCTCAAAAAAAAAAAAAAAAAAAAAAAAAAAGGCGTCGCTGTTTTCCTAGGTTTTCCCTTTCAGTTTTGGTACCACCGATCAAACCCACCTTCTCTCAAACTACCCGAAACGTCAATCCGCTACCTTCTTCATATGCCATAATGTCCTTCCATCCACAAACTTCTCCATCTTTTTTTTCTTATTTTCCATCTTTCATGCTTGTTGTACGTCCATCCATCCAGCATATTACTTCTCCATTTTTTGTTCATTACTGAACCATAAGCAAAGCCCACCAACCCATCATCCATCGTTTAAACCTTCACGTTAACTAGCTTTTCTTTTCTTTCTCTCAGCTAAGTTGATAAACCCTACTTCTCACCACCACCGTCTCTCCTTCTTATTCTTCCTCCAAGTGACCACGTCCCAATACCGCTCTCTAAATCTTTTCTTTCTATCACGTCTCAACCCTAAAACACTTGTTTTGTCCAATTTCTCTTTTCTCTTTTCTTTTCCATCTTTGTTTACGGACAAGATTATTTCACTTCTCTTGTCAATAAATTCTGTTTCCTTCTCCTTCTCTGATTCCTTTTCTGTTACTACTCCACCAATACCACCGATTGCCAGTACCCAACTTCTGTCCCCTTACTACTTCACTTTCTACCCCACCCTATGTTGTAAAAGGCGCTAGGCAAGGCGAGGCGCCAAGCCCAGCGCCTAGCGCCTTTGGCGCCTAAGGCGCCCTAGGCGCACACCTTTTTTTTAGAAAAAATCAGGTTTAGGCATATTTTGGCGCCTGGGCGCCTTTTTTTCCCAGGCGCCAGGCCTGCGCTTAGTGCGCCTTTGGCGCTTAAGCGCCAAAGGCGCTCGCCTTTTACAACATAGACCCCACCAATTATTTTCTTCTCGACTTTCTGTTCAACTGCGCAGCCTCCGTCATTCTTTGATTAATTAATTTTGTTCTCTATCTTTTCGTCATCTATCCCAATTTTGCAGGCAATGGGGTATTATCTCTTTTCTCTTATCGATGGTTCTTATATACTCCATCAATGGTTCTGTTATTTTCGCTACTTTGGCGGTTCTCCTAATCAAGTATTCTTTTAATGGCGATGTGCTTCTTCTTATACTTCTCCAGCGTTTATTGGCACCGCACTTCATCAACAACTTTCAAGGCCAATCTCATGTGATTTGCAATCCCCATGAGATTGAGGGAGGGTGTTAGAGTATAGGATTGGTAATAATAAATTATATGGAAAGTTTTAGTATTTAGGGTTATATTTAGTATTTGATATATTTAGTATGAATTGATTTACAAGCATTATTCTTGCATACCAAGTTACGGTATCGCTATATATACCCTATGGGGTTCTCAATGTAAATCATCCTATTCAATAATAAAATTCTCTTTTATCTGAATATCTCAAGTTCTGACTTGTTGTGTGTATGTTTTGTAGTAGTATTACCGACAGACAATGATTTACATCCCGCGGGCCATCCCGAGGATGGATGTGAGAGGGAGGGTGTGAGTCCCACCATTAACCCACCCCCTACAAATCCGCCGGGTCAGGGACCCCTGTTTTTTTGTTAGGTGCGGTATGGACCGCGGGACGCAGCCCGCGGTGAGTGTATCGGTACTCATTACCGACTCCATCAACTAATTATTGTTGGCTTTATCCCTACATAAAAAAGTCGGGTAGACCATCACAAAAGCTTCAAGATTCAGTCTCATCAAAACATGTTAACATGGATCAAGGGCAGGTGAAAAGACAAATCAAAAATAATGCGACGAAAATTAAAAAGAAAACTTTAGAAATTGGTATTTTAATGTATCCATTAGTGATGAGGTCTCAGTTTCTCCTGTTACATGTTTGACTAAGTAAGTTCAGTAAATATCGAAAACACAACAATCTAGAGTCATAATATGCCGCCGGTATTACCTTCAAAAAGGGTGTCAAGTTATCTAATGATATTTGAATGACCTCATGCATTCTTGGATGAAGTTGACTAGCACTAGAAAAACCCAGCGGAACCAACTTGACGCTCCTTATTATTCAGAGGGCCACCAAATGCCAGGGGCTAGGACCATGGGGTTTAGACGGAACCAAATGCCAGGGGCTAGGACTATGGGGTTCAGACGGCACCAAATGCCAGGGCCTAAGAAAGTCAGTGCTATGACTCTGACCAAGATGAAGGAAACAGCTGAAGCATTCTTAGGAAAGAAGGTTAAGGATGCAGTCATTATTGTTCCCGGTAAGAGTATGTGTCTGCCAGTTACATTATGCATTTTTAGTATTTATATTTAAAATCTTATTCTGATTATGTCTTAAAATTCTCTGGACAGTTGAGGTTGTACTTGTTATTGGAAGTACCAGGATTCCAAGGTTCAAGAGCTCCTTAAGGAATACTTTGACGGCAAAGAGCCCAGCAAAGGTGTCAACCCTCAGCAGACCACTGTCTCTATTCAGGTACTTGCTTTGCTGGTTTGTTGGTTATGTATACTTGGATGTTTGTTTTCAGCCGCAGTAGATTTTAGCGTGAGATTTTGCCTATACTGAACATATATATTTTTTGTGCTCTAGGTTTTCTAAGGTGAAAGGAGTCTTTCAAAAGACTGCAGGGAGCTTGGCAAGTTTGATCTTTCTGGACTTGCTCCAGGTCCAAGGGGAACCCCTCAGATTGAAGTCACTTTTGAAGAAAATTTACAAAGACATTTAGTAGTCATGGATAAACAATTTATGGGAAAACAGTTTTCTTACATCAATATGTATCAAGGCAGTGACGGATGGTTACGAGTTTAGAGTCATGCATCTCACATTCCATTTGGGTATACTTTTTGTTACAAATAAAAAGGTAATTATTGTTAACCCTAACCCTATGTTTATTATGTGTTGTCTAAAATTGTTTCTTACTTGGGCGTCCGAGTATCTTCTTTGATTTTTTGCAGGTTTTGCCTCTGTATTCCTATGACCAATTCAATTATCTGTTTCGCTGTTGCCCTCTAGGGTATGTCTGACTTCAAAGGAAATTTTCTTTCCCTTAACCGAAGCTAGAGTTGATGAGACCAAAGTCTAGTATCACTTGATAGCTTTGTAACAAGTGAGTTTAAAATTGTTTTAAGGTTTTTCTGCCAGAAGAATGGTCGAGTTATTGGTTTTGGTTATGTGATTGTTTTTCTTCTCCTGTGTATCATTTTTATTTTTTGCAGGTTTTGCCTCTGTATTGCTACGACCAATCGATTAGCAGAGTTGTTGAAATGGAATGCTGGTGCTTCGTGGGGAACGCCTGGCTTTTTATGAGTTTGCCTCTACAAATGTTGGGTGGCTGTGGTGGTGTTAACCTAACTAACTGGGTTGGAAGAAACACACTAATGGTTTGGTACCCCTAGAGCCATTCTCCAGCTTGTGCAGTAATATCTAGTTTCCCCCTCTGTTGCATTTTCCATAGAGCTGCCATTCTCTTGCTCAAGTGCATTTTCCTGCAGAGTTAAAAAAATCTTTAGGCTCATATCATTTGTGACATTATCATCAGATAAAATCCTAACAGCTATTCTAAAGGAAGGTTTTCAAGAATCTTTTTGTCGATTGGAAGAATTCCTTTGAGCACCCATTTATACATGAGACCTATGTTGTAAAAGGCGCTGGGCAAGGCGAGGCGCCAAGCCCAGCGCCCCAGGCGAGCGCCCAAAATTTGGAAAACTGTAACAGCAAGCATAATTTGGCGCCTTAGACGCCTTTTATGCCCAGGCGCTAGTCCAGCGCTTAGAGCGCCTTTCACAACATAGCATGAGACTATGAGAGCGAGTGCTGATTCTAGGACTTGTGTGTTATTTAGTCTCTCAACTATCAAATAATTCGGGTCATGATATATCTCCTAATAATTTGTTTATAGCCGGTGATATAAATTTTCACCGTTCCATTTGTACGGCATTCAGCCTGCACCATAAAAAACTACTGTGATTTTTTATTTTTTATTGAATTTCTCTTCTCAGTTATTGCATTCTGAAGAAATTGGGCTGTAAAGGTCAAGTCATAGCTGCCAAGCTAATTTTTGTAATACCACCATGATTGAAAGAGAATTTCTTGTAACTGATGATGATTTCTTCTCAAATCAAGAATATGTTACTTATCCATTGCTCAGGGAATCTTGACATCTTCAACTAGAACAAGGATTTAAAAGGTGCATTATGACTTGTGATTTACAAGTTGACCGGACTCCTTTTTTTGTCCACCTTCAGTAAGCCACAACTCAATCACCAATCCACCAATTGCTACTACTGGTTGGTCAATGTTTACAAAAATGCAGCCACAAAAATTCACCAAAAAGAACTTAAACGGCACGAAAAAAAAAAAAAAAATCCAAATCTGTAGCAAAGTATAAGAACGTATCCGAAAATTAATCCAAGTCAGGAAGATAAGAAACACCAAGAAAACCGTATTAGTTATCTTCCTGGAGATTAAGTTAAGAAACCAGTAGAATCAAGAGCCGCTTCATCAACAAGACTACGCTTAATAGTCTTCATTTTCTCAATGAGCTTTTCATGTTCTTCTAATAGCTCAAAAACGAATTACTACAGGTAAGAATTGCCTCAACCTATTTAGCAGTATAATCTGTCTGCATTAATTACCTTCGACTGAACTAACATTTTCTTCTAAAACTCCAAAACCCATAGCCTGCGCCAATTTCTGAAAAACCTCTGAATCATTCAAGTACCTAAAAACATCAATCTAAGTTATAAAGGACAAATGTCTGGAACAAATACATGTTATTTTTAAGAATGACCAGTTATTAAACCCTCAAATATAACTTATATATTACCTCATCATTACAGTTGGACCACCAATCTCAATATCTTCCAGAATAGGTTTCAAATATGGGTCTTTCTTGATGGAAGTCATCAGTTCTTCGAGATCTTCTTCGGAGATAGATGCACAAGTACTGTTAGAGAAAGAGTCGTGCTCGAGTTTACTAATCTCAAACTGCTCTACAATAGGACTGTAAAGAAAAACCAAAGCACTCAATGAGCTTAAATGTACCACTGAAGATACAGTAGCAGGAAAAGGAGATAAAATCTCTATTTGGGGTACTGAGATTCATGACTTGTTAATTTCTACAGGCATGGATATATTAGTGAATTACCAGGTGCACCTAATGAAGTGGATGAGAGAATTCGTACTTGTAATTTGTAAGGGAAAATCTTAATTTTGTTAATGCATCAATTCCGAAATTCCAAAATAAATCTCTAAAAATTAGCTGGAGTATATACATTGGGAAACAAAGAATTCAAATCATTTGAGTGGACACTGAGTTATGAGATAAAAGGAGAGATGGTCCAGTCTCATCTGGATGTTTATCAAGAATGGCCAATTAATGATTCACTTCTTTGCCGAGGAACCATGAATCAATCAGCTCAAACTGAGTGGATAATAACAACACATTAGAATCCAGTTCTGTGCTATAGAAAGACAACAAATTGCTTTCGAAAATTACTAGAATAACGCCAACAAAATTCATTTTCCCATCTGTAATTTAAGGCACCAATCAAAATTCAACACAAGTCTGTCAATCAACGAAAACTGGAAATCTAACAAACAACAATCATCTATCCCCAATCTCATATTAGACAAATGCACCAGCAATGTAGCAAAATTTAGTGAAAATGGTGATCAACTGTGGAAATCTAGTGGTACTTTTACTTTTATCTCAATATGATGGCAAGTCAAATGTGGAAATTGGTACGTGGGGCTTGTGCTTCTTATGCATCTAATTGCGCCATAAGAAGGATGAAAGTTCCAATCGTTTGATGTGTGAATCAATGTGAGGTTTGCTTAATTATGGGGTCGGTCTAGATTACACACCAAAATGCTGCTTCCTTAAAAAAAAAGCTTGATTGGATGCTAATTTCAGTAAATCAAATAGCATAAATGAAGAAAAAAACATACCCTGATATAGTGATTTCATAAGCCTCCTCCTCCTCGGACCTTACAATTTGAAGTTTCTGTAATCTAGCCTTTTCCCTCTTGTTCTTTTTAAGCTTTCTTTTATATGCCTTTTTGCTCTCAGTGCTATACCTTCCCTTACCCCTCGTCATAACTGCAATCAAAAAAAATAAAAAAAAAAATTAAGGAAAAACAACAACAAGAAATCATAGATCTGCGCATTCAAAAAACCCTGAAACAGATAAAAGGCAAAGTTTCAAAGAGAAATAACTAGACCTTGATCTTCCAGAATAGGTTTCAAACACGGGTCTTTCTTGATGGAAGTCATCAGTTCTTCGAGATCTTCTTTGGGGATAGATGTAGAAGTACTGTTTGAGGAAGGGTCGTGCTCGAGTTTATTAATCTCAAGTTCTTCTACAGTAGGACTGTAACAAGAAAACCAAAGCAGTTAATGAGCTTAAATGTACCACTGAAGAGAGAAAATGGGTAATAGGAACAGGAAAATTTCTGTTCGGTATACTTCTTGGTTCTTGGTGCAGTGGTAGCAGTACACCTCTCGCTCAAACACTCAATTCTAAGCAGAGAACCAGGTTTGTGCAAAGTAAGGTTAGTTCTAGGATTCAAATTGACGAAAGTTATATTTCTATAGGCATAGATACTAGTGACTTACTAGTTCCAACTAATTGAGTGGACTAATAATTTGTAAGGGAAAATCTTAATTCTGTTGATGCATCAATTCCGAAATTGCGGAACAA
Source organism: Papaver armeniacum (assembly GCA_023531295.1). Taxonomy (NCBI): domain Eukaryota; kingdom Viridiplantae; phylum Streptophyta; class Magnoliopsida; order Ranunculales; family Papaveraceae; genus Papaver; species Papaver armeniacum. The sequence goes on from JAJJWW010003450.1 coordinate 136,994, forward strand.
GTTTCCAAAAATTTGCTGGAGTAAATCATTAGCAAACAAAATATTAATATTCAAATGATTTGAGTGGACACCTGAGCTACGAGATAAAGGGAGAGATGGTCCAGTTTCCCCTTCATATGCATTTTCTCAAGAATGATTGACCAATGATTCAATTCTTTGCCGAGGAACCGCTGAATCAATCAGCTCAAACTGAGTGGATGATAACTATACATTAAAATCTAGTTCGTGTGGTATAGAAAGACAACAAATTGCTTTTGAAATTTCAAGAACAACACAAACAAAATTCATGTTCCCATGGATGATTTACAGCACCAATCAAATTCAACACAAGTCAATCAATCAATATGCTTATTGAACAACAAAAACTGGAAGTCTAATAAATGCGAAAACGGACAGCTGAGTCTCTTCGACAATCATCTATCCCCAATTTCATATTAGACAAATGCACCAACAATGTAGCAAAATTTAGTGAAAATGGTGATCAACTGTGGATATCTAGTGGTATTTTTACTTTTATCTCAATATGATGTGTGAATCAATGTGAGGTTTGCTTAATTTTGGGTGTGTCTAGATTACACACCAAAATGCTGCTGCCTTAAAAAAAGCTTGATTGGATGCTAATTTCGGTAAATCAAATAGCATAGACGAAGATAAAAAACATACCCTGATGTAGTGATTTCATTAGCCTCTTCCTCCTCAGACCTTACAATTTGGAATTTCTGTAATCTAGCCTTTTCCTTTCTTTTTTTCCTACGCCTTTTATATAAGCTTTTTTACTCTCACTGACAAGCCTAGCCTTCTTGTCCCTTGTCATACTGCAACAACAAAAATATCAAAAAGAAAGATCAGAAATCACAGATCTACTACATATACAAAGATTGATTGGATGCTAATTTCAGTAAATCAAATAGCATAGACGAAGATAAAAAAAAATACCCTGATGTAGTGATTTCATTAGCCTCTTCCTCAGACCTTACAATTTGGAATTTCTGTAATCTAGCCTTTTCCTTTCTGCTTTTCCTACGCCTTTTTATATAAGCTTTTTTACTCTCACTGACATGCCTAGCCTTCTTGTCCCTTGTCATACTGCAACAACAAAAATATCGAAAAGAAAGATCAAAAATCACAGATCTACTACATATAAAGTATAAAAGGACAGAGAAACCAATGAATAAAACTACATACAATTCTATCAGGTTTTTGTGCTAGCCATAAGTTGAACAAGAATAGCAGTTTGAACAATAGACTCTTACAAGAAACATAAGAAGAGATTATAAATATAAGTACCAAGGAATTTAATTCCTCAGATGGACAGTCATGTCTAAAATGTTATCATTTTTGTTATTATTTCCTTTTGCAAAAAATCATCAATAATTCCATCTAAGTATAAAAATGACTGAAACCCAAAAAAAACAACAAAACAACGATTAGGAGATTACAAATTGAATCGATTGTATTAATGGAGAACATCGAAAACTTCTCTTAGTTGAACAATTCAATTTCTGATCTTCTCCACAAGAATCTTCAAATAAGTTTCCAACGATTAATGGAGCAGGAGACTACAAATTGAATCGATTGTTTCTCTTTTCTTCAATTAGGTATGTACATGTCCTCATATCTTAATTGTTTTCTACTGTAAGCTATAATTTTAGGGTTCTATTCATCTTCTTCATTGGGTATATAATTTCCTAATTATTCGATATTGGGTTTCCCCTGAATTAGGTTAGGGCATCAAACATTAAAATCCTATTATTTGATTATTACTTCAGCTATTCGACATTAGGGCCGTCTCTCAATTAGGGTAAAAAAAATTAGAACGTGTTCCTTAATTTGGGTTTTTTGCTTCCAATTTTTTTTTTTTTTTTCACTGAGTATTCGTAATTTGTTGCAGTGCTTAGTTTGAGGATGTGACAAAGCCAGAGTTGAAGCAAACATGAGATGGTATATATGACAAATGCTGCTCCAAAGCTTACATACTGTTTGGTAGAAAACACTCTTTGAGCTTATCCAAATTTCTAAAGTAATCTCATACTAGCATAGGAATGAAAGAACTCTTCATTTTGTGGTGCCCAAGTATTTTAGAACTAATGTTTTTAATTGTTGGATGCTCACAGTTAAAAATGTCAAATGTATGCAATGCCTTATATCCCTGACTAGCTAACTAAACCTCCAGAAGGTGTCACCTCATTATGCAATGCTCACAGTCGTCTTTTACTCTTTTTATAACGTCTTGCTGAACAGTCCTAATTGGCTTCTTCATTTTAATTCGCTTCTAACTTTTATGTAACATTACAAAAGTGCATTTTTATGTAAGAGAAACATTATTTCTGCCAGTGACATAGTTTTGCCAACATGGAATACAAGTATAAAAGATTTATCCGACGTGCAACGCACGTGCACTCTACTTGTTTCAGTAAATCAAATAGCATAGACAAAGAAAAAAAAACATACCCTGATGTAGTGATTTCATTAGCCTCTTCCTCCTCGGACCTTACAATTTGGAATTTCTGTAATCTAGCCTCGTTTTTCTTTTGCCTTTTTTTATAACATTTTTTACTCTCACCGGCATACCTAGCCTTCTTGTCCCTTGTCATACTGCAACAACAAAAAATAACGAAAAACAACAACAAGAAAGATCAAAAATCACAGAACTGCAGTTTGAAAAATAGAGTCTTGCAAGAAACATAAGCAATAAGCACAGATTTACGTTGTTTGGTAAGAGGTTTAGCTAAATGCAAGAGAAAACTAAATAGTACACCCCTGAGAGTTCAAGTTTCGAATGAGACATAAATTATAGCTCAAAGAGTCTGTCCCCTATTATAGTTAATGATGCAGAGTGATACTGCTACTACACATCTCAGCCATCATAAAAGAATACCGCATAAAGGCAGTGACCAAATTACATGGAAATTTCAAATTACTGTCATGAGACAAGGGCAACCAACACTTTGAGTAACTCTCTGTAACCTGTTCTTTTGCTTTTAATCAACTTAACTTTCAAAATAAAAAAAAAAAAATTACATGGAAATTTCATTACTTACCAAGACTACAGAAAGACCAATTTGATTACACAAATGCACATATTCAGTAAACTAAGTAGTTATGAATTCGGACATTTCAGCATAAGTATCTACGTGAAAGCAATTAGACATGAAGTAACAGTTGTTAGGTCTCTTTCCTGTCTCATCTGAATTATATTAATTAAGAAAAAATACTTGTGATTTATCATATTTCAGTTATCCTGAATTACTAAAATCTGAACATTGTCGATAACTAAAAATTGAGAACACAATCTATGCCCAAGTAGATAATCTAACAATGAACATAGCATTGGGCATGAGTCCTAGAGAGATTATAAATGACTACCAAGAAAATTAAATCAGTCATGTCTAAAATGTTGCCAGTATGAAGCTGCAATTCTCTCAGATCCATGGTTGTTTCCTAGAATGTTTTTGCTGATTCAGTCGCCAGTAAACCATCTCTGTAAAAACTCATAAAAACTAATTGGATCCCATTAGAGAGAAAGAACAAATTTTGATGGGGAAGCAGCAGGAATAAACATGGTTTAGTGAAAATGGACAAATGCACCAACAATGTAGCAAAATTTAGTGAAAATGGTGATCAACTGTGGATATCTAGTGGTATTTTTACTTTTATCTCAATATGATGTGTGAATCAATGTGAGGTTTGCTTAATTATGGGTGTGTCTAGATTACACACCAAAATGCTGCTACCTTAAAAAAAAAGCTTGATTGGATACTAATTTCAGTAAATTAAATAGCATAGACGAAGAAAAAAAAACATACCCTGATGTAGTGATTTCATTAGCCTCTTCCTCCTCAGACCTTACAATTTGGAATTTCTGTAATCTAGCCTTTTCCTTTCTGTTCTTCCTATGCCTTTTTATATAAGCTTTTTTACTCTCACTGACATGCCTAGCCTTCTTGACCCTTGTCATACTGCAACAACAAGAAAGATCAGAAATCACAGATCTACTACATGTACAAAGATTCAAAAAATCCTGAGACAGAGAAAAAAGCAAAGTTTTTTAAGAGAACTAACTAAAACTTGATCTTTTGAGTTAAAGCTCTATTGTGCTGGATCTGAAAACAACCAAAAGTTTTGAGTATAAAAGGACAGAGAAACCAATGAATTACGCATAGGAGCCACAATCTACATTCCATCATTTTAATAAAACTACATACAATTCTATCAGGTTTTTGTGCTAGCCATACGTTGAACAGTAGACTCTTACAAGAAACATAAGAAGAGATTATAAATATAAGTACCAAGAAATTTAATTCCTCAGATGGACAGTCATGTCTAAAATGTTATCATTTTTGTTATTATTTCCCTTTGCAAAAAATCATCAATAATTCCATCTAGGTTTAAAAATGACTGAAACCCAGAAAAAACAACAAATTTGATGGAGAAGCATCAGGAATAAACATTTTAGTCCACTCCAACTTCACTGTAACAATAAAACAAACAGATGATGAACACCACAAAACCATAACCACATATAATCCAATGGAGTCCCAAATTGCCGAAATCCTTTGAGAAGTATATAAATTTTTTCAACCCAATCAGAACCCATTACTAAAAAACAACAACAAATCGAAAGATGGAATCGATAATAGTAACAGAGAATATTAACAAAAAAAAAAAAACCACTTGATACAGAAGAAAATCATAATGACAAAAAGAAGGAGAATAGTATGAAATACATGTGTGTTGATCTTCAATCCATGGCTTCTTCATCATTGGTTGTCATCTTCAAAAACAATTCTTACGTTTTCGTTTTTGTCTCTGAAGTGAACTCAGGGTTTATCAGTGAGACCGAAAAAAGAAAAATGAAATCCTTGTTTTAAAAACTCATTATATTAAGGGAAAAATATCGTTTGGTCCTTTTTTGGTGGCCCACATTTGCCTCTGCTTTGGCCCTTTACCAAACGCCTTTATTGTTTACCATAATTATTTAAAAATATTAAACCGACAAAAATATCCTTCCGTGTTAAATTTTACTTATTTTTTGTAGCACTTCATTCCGTAAATGAAGTTCATATAATAACTAAAAATGCACTTCATTCCATAAATGAAGTCCATATAAAACCTAAAAAAACAACTTCATTCCGTAAATGAAGTCCATATAAAAACCAAAAAATGACTTCATTCCGTAAATGAAGTCCATATAAAACCTAAAAATGACTTCATTCCTTAAATGAAGTCCATATAATAACCTAAAAAATGACTTCATTCCGAAATGAAGTCCATATAAAAACCTAAAAATGCATTTCATTCCGGTAAATGAAGTCCATATAAAAAATGTACTTCATTCCATAAATGAAGTCCATATAAAAACCTAAAATGTACTTCATTCCAAATGAAGTCCATATAAAAACTGAAAAAAATGTACTTCATTCCGTAAATGAAGTCCATATAAAAACCTAAAAATGCACTTCATTCCGTAAATGAAGTCCATATAAAAACCTAAAAAAATGTAGACTTCATTCCGTAAATGAACTCCATATAAAAAAATGTACTTCATTCCATAAATGAAGTCCATATAAAATCCTAAAAAAACAGACTTCATTCCGTAAATGAAGTCCATATAAAAACTAAAAAAATGTTTCATTCCGTAAATGAAGTCCATATAAAAACCTAAAAACAAAACCCATAAATCTTCATCTTCTTCATCATCTTCATCGACTTCACCAAAGAAGAACAACATCAAATCTTCATTAACAACACCAAAAAAATCAAGATCCAAGATGAAGATTGAAGGTTATATTAATTTTCTTCATCGTTTTCTTCATCTTTAATTTAGCAGCAGTTAAGAAACTTATTGCTTGAGCAGGATTCACTACCTCCACTAGTATTCAATACCTCCACTAGTTTTCTAGTTACCGTAACTCTCAAATAATCAGCAGCAACCACTACAACTTCCATCGCTTCTTTCAAGATATGAAATTCCGAATCTCTATCTAATGTTTTCCCATCAATTAATCTCCCTCCTTGTTTCGCTAAATCAATAGGAACGTACGCTCCTAAGTACTAAACCATGGCGGTGCGAATACTAACACGAATACATCTCTGCGCAATTAAAGATTAAATAGATTTGGCTTCGTAGTATTATTGATAGTGACCAATAACTCTTGAGATTAAAGATTTTAATTCTTCTTCAGGAATTTCCTTTGAAAAAATGGGAGGAGAGAAACTAGATCTGAAATAGAAAGGAGAGAGAAAGTAATCGAGAATGAGATATTTTCTATTAAATTTTTGTATATATATGGTCACCTTAGACCAACCATTATTTTCAGACCAAACAATAATATAAGGGTATTTCTGCCACTACAAGATGACATTTACATCATCCATGACATCACCCTAGGACCAAACTATAATTTTTAGGACCAAACTATAATTTATATTACCAAATAGGACCAAACAGACAATTGACTAGGTCAATTGGACTAGACTCTCTCTAATATATTATTCCTAGGACCAATAGGTATTTCCTACTATAGTAAGTTAGTGGTCCATGAGTCAGGGTTTATCACGAATTAGATCGAGTCAGCCCCAGAGCCTGAGTCAGCGAAAGACACAAACAGACAGACCGTAAAAGAGCACAAACAACATCCGATTTAAAAAACCGACAACTAGTCGCAAGCAATGTAGTCAATACCGGCCGAGATATCGCCGAAATATCGAATATCGCTCGGAAGCGATAGGAGAAGCAGTATATCGGCGATACGATATCTTCCCAATAATATCGGCCGATATAAACCGATATGAAATTTTTCCGATAATCCGGTGTTGGTCAATTAGTCGTTTTAGGTAAAGATTAAGGATATTTTCCCGATAATATCGGCCGATATCTATAATGACTCGTATGATTTTGATTAAAATTGTAATATCCTTGTTTAATTATCATTTTAGGTAGTAAACTTTAAAGTTGTTGAAGTTACTTTCTAGTTTAAATTTGTTTAATAATCATTTTAGGTAGTGAACTTTAATGTTATTGAAGTTCCTCTTTTGTGTTTTTGATAAAACTAGATGATCGCCGCCACGGTGGGACGTCCGACCAAAAAAATTGACATAAAACTAAATTTTGTACTTACAATTTAGTTTCGTCATAATAATAGGGAACTGGACATGTAAATTTGTAAAGGAAAGACTAGATTTTGTACCCGTGCTACGCACCGGGTGGACCCCGTAACCATCCACCATCAGTTGGTCCATGTCTGCTATGCATTGGATATCTTTTTCTTTTAACCATATTTTTGATTTGGTAAAGCTCGACTTCACTCGCCTCGCCTAGCCTCTGCCTCCTGTATTTTTTGATTTGGTGTTGCACGGCTTCGTCCGCCCTAGAGCTGTCAACGGGGAAAGCTAGGGTCAACCCGGCCCTAGCTTGACAAGCTATGGACTGGTTAGGGTTAGACCTAGCCCTAGTACTGTTCATGTACAAGCCCAAAACCCAACCCTAGACGGGTTGGCTCTGACGGGTTGCGGGTTGGCTTGTCAAATGGGATGGATGAAACGTAAAATCACTTAAATGTATAAAAAACTCAGTGGGCAGAGGGATTCAAACTCATCCCACCTTGGTTCATATCTGAAAACTATAACCACTCTTCCATTTCGTGGTTGTTGATTACTTTTGCTTGTTATTTTATATATAATTATATATTTATGTTGGTCAATGCTTTACAAAACGCTAAGAAAGCACCCACTACTTCGTAACCCTAAATCAAATGAAATTTTGGATTGTATTAAATCATTTAAGGAATATATGAACTTTGATTTCTAGCACAAAACCCTAAAATCATCCTAAAATTACTAAATTAGAAACTTAAAATTCCTAAACTAGTAACTCACAGGAAATTGACGGGTTGACGGGTAACCCGCGGGTTGACCCTAGCCCGGCTTGTTTTTACTAGGGCTAGATATGACAACCCTAACCCGGCTTATTTAGACAACGGGCCAAGCCAAGCCGGGTTGAAACAAGCCAAGCTAGGTCCAACCCGCGGGTCGGGTTAGAAATTGACAGCTCTAGTCCGCCCCGTCGCGATGCCTTTTTGATTTGGTGTGGCTCGGCTATGCCTCGCCCTGTCGCCTAAGATTTTTGATTGGGTAGAAAAGAATCCGCAGGTGAGACAGTAGAAGAGTCATCAAGATCCAAGCATTGAAACAATAAATATTTCGATTCCACGAATGACACAATAAAACGTTATCACTATTATATTTACTAGATATGTGCCCGTGCTACGCACCGGGCATATTTTTTTTCTTTTAACTTGGTGTGTGCGGGGTTTCGCCACCCCCTTGGCGATATGCATTTTTGATTTGGTGTACGCTGGGTTTTCGTCCCTCCCCGTGACGATTCATTTTTGATTTGGTATTTCGGAGAAAAGATAAGAAATGTTGGCCAATTTTAAACGTCACACATGCATTTTATCAACAATACACTACACCAAATTCTCGGATTAGTAACAGCAATTCGTAACGGCTTATGGGCCGTTACGAATTTCCCGTTACAAATGGCCGTTACAAAAAAATCGTAATGTGCAGGAGCCGGCATTAATTTTTTTTTAATTCGTAATGTGGCCAGCCGTTACGAATTTTTTTAGGCGTGCCAATCACACGCTTGGTCACACATGGGTCGTAACACTTGGAATTGGTGTGCGTGGCATTCACATGCGTGCTTTGTACCCTTCCATCTACACCGTGTATGCCCAAACTAATATCTCTATCCTTAATTCTATTCTCGAGATGCATCTAAACCCTAGATTTTATACCCACTCCACATTACTATCTCTTATCTCTTTCTCTCTCGCCTCATCGTCCCTCTTCCTCCTCCCTTTCATTGTTCCTCTTCCCCTCTCGATCTCTCGTAAGAAACAGGGTCGAAGAGAAACTAATTTTTTCTTCTTCTTGTTGTTCTTCTTCTCTCGTTGTTCTTCGTTTTTTATCTTCCCAACTTATTCTTTTCACTGTTCTTTCGTTTTTTTTTATTCTCAAAAGCATGAACTGTGAAATCGTTCATATCAATTAAGAAGAATATGGAGAAGTAAATGGATCAGAAGGTGTTACCGAGGTGTGAATTTGATTTTGGTTAGGGTTCTTATTGATCAAGAACGACGAATCAAGAAGAAATAAAATTAGGGTTCGGAGTTTGTATTGAGTTGGTGCAAAATCGAAGGAGGTATTGGTGGATTGAATAACGGTTAAGAAGGAGATGGTGGAGATGTATTAACTCGGGTTATAAAGGATAGGTGAATCGTAGAGAGGAAGTTAGGGTTTGGAAAATTAGACAAGCCATAGTTTTGATTTTTTTTTTTTTTTTTTTTTGACTCCCTAGCTCAATCCTCCAAGAAGATGACGAGCACTAGTACTACGCTTTCTTCAAGATTATCAACGGGATTTGGAACAATTCTAGCTCTTCTAATTCAACAACAACAGCCAGGAGGCGGCGATTGCAAAATGTAATCATCATCATCATCTACAATTTGGGTTTCGAGCTAGTAACTCTATGTCAGCTGCCTCGGTCTTCTTTAAAATCTCATCAAACACCAACTACTACTACTAGGACCAAGACAAACAATGTGAACAAGAACAATTCTCCCGGAAGACCTAAATTACAGTTTTATTTTCATTTAATTTTTGATTAAAATTGAATTACAATTAAATTGTGATTGTTGTCGTTAATTGAATGATAAATTGGTGGTGATGATTATGTGGGTAGGTTGTGTGTATGGATTATCCAAGACCCGAACTCGATAACACCGTTAATTACTGGAAGAAATCGCTTATTTTTCATCCTCCTTCACCGTGTCTCCCACACTCTAATAAACCTCTCACCGTTGTCATTGTCCGGTGCGTAACTTTTACTATCTCATTTACTCTTCTAGTTTGCCCAATATGTTTATTACATCTCTACTTGGGAAATAAGTGTATCGGCTCTCAACATGTTTGTACATTCTACTTGCATTCATCAATTGGACACTCATTCTCCCGAATTGAATCCTCAAATTATAGCATCACGTATTCGGACTGGGATTTACGGGACATCTCTCAATGTTGTTATTCTAACACACCGCTCACTTACTCGTAGGCTTGGCTGGTTTATCAACCGCAAAGTACCGCGGATGCAGGACACAAACCCATACTCACGGGAAGCAAGAGATGTTCTCGGTGGAAAGGTAGCTTCCTTACTTTTCTACTTGGTCCCCTTCACCGAGATATAGCTACGTGCTTCAAGCCTTTGTTACGTAATCATTGGATATCGCACCCTTTACCGAATGATCAAGCCTTCACAGTCAACATATAGATGCATATCATTTCCTCAAGGAGTTACGTTGGTTTGACGATTGTGGTTTAATCAATTGTTTAGGTAGCTGCTTGGAAGGATGATGATGGAGACTGGTACGAAACCGGACTACACATATTTTGTGAGTTTATTTTCTTAAGCTTAGCATCCTGTGCAGACTTAAAATTCAGTAGCTTCCCATTTGCTTTTTTACCAAATGTTTCTTGCTATATCTGTTACTATGAAATTTCCATTTTATAAGTTCTACTTTCCTGGCATCTCCTTTTGTTGAGCTTCATTTAAGTTTTACTGTTTCTTTATTTTTGTTTTTGTTTGTATGAAGTCGGAGCTTACCCAAACGTGCAGAATTTGTTTGGAGAACTTGGTATTAGTGAAATCAGTCTCTAATGCTTCACTAATACCATGACATTTCATTAATTGAACAAAGCTACTAGTATATCCAACTAGTATCCGGTCTAGTTGTTCGTGGCAATCCCATGACATTTCATTCTCGTCATTACCTACTAGTAGAGACCGCATAGTGAATCGTAGAGAGGAAGTTAGGGTTTGGCGTGTATAGCTCTAAGAGGATGATTGCAAAGTGTGTAAGTTCAGTGGAAGTTGTGTTTGGATTGATTGAGCTAAGCAAGACTTGTAGGTGAAAGTGCAAGAGGTGTATATGAAGTAATTCAGCCGAAATCGAAGCCGATAAGGAATGATGGCGCGACTTTAAGCTTAGGTCGCAATGGTTAGCAATGTGTTCTTTAGATACGATTCATTGCTCGAGATGCGGTCTAAATAGGTAACTAATTCGATTCTCTTTTTGTAAAAATAGATTTAGTCTTTTGTTTATTGATATTACCGTTTTTACCAATGTTCTCTCGAGGACCGGAAAAGTCTCCTTTGTTTTTGCTCAAAACACTTTCCCGAGTTTCCTTATAGGTGTAAGTTGTTAAGTAAAGTTGCATCGAGTCAGTAAATTACTTTCACATAAATCCTTAGTGTGAATGAGGTTGAAAAATTATGCATGTCAATTCTAACCAAGTTATTAGGCAGAGAAAGGCTCATTCGGAGTGAAGGGGAGCTCAAGATACATCTTGAAGAATTTCGTAAAGATCCCGAAATTTCGATAAGGTATAGCATACGAGTTCTCTATTTTATATGCATGTATGAGACTCGGTCAAGGATTTTGTTTGTTGTATCAATCAATTAAAGACATACATGCATTGATTTGTTTGCTTTTTGGACTAATCTGCGTCCGAACCTCTTATTCAGGATGACGCGAGGATGCAGCTTATTTTGCTACAATTGACAACTCTTTAAATACCTTTACTTGGAATGAGTGGCCCGAACCTTTAATATTTCGATCCACTATAAAGATTTATGAATGTGAGCAAATCTTCTTATGTATTTATATGTCTTTGCTATTCCTTACATATGACGCTTTGGAGTTTAGAATATGTTCTCAATTCTCATGACTATTTGTGTCCCCTCGATACATATCGTGGGGTCGTAATGGAGGATTTGTTCAACTAAAGAAGGCGATTGGAGCACACGAAATGACTTGTCCTTCAATTTGGTAATGAACGATCGCTAATTTTATCGATTTTATTGGTTTTAAATTCGAGAAGCCACTCTTGAAAGTTTAAAATGCTATTAGGTAGATGTAATGTACTCTTGTTCGATCCTTCTTCCTTACGTTCTTGACCACTAATTGATATTGTGCCATTTTATTTTTGAACATATCTTTTCGTATTCGATTGTTGTTCTTGGTTAATCTTCTCCACATGTATCTCCACATTTACTTAATGTTGCCTTTATTTTTATGATTAGGTCATTGAGTATGGTTAGAGCAATTGAGGCGAAGTGTTGCATATTTGATACAAAAAATGAGCAAGAGAAGGCAAAAATTGTTATGTGAGTTTGTTTCGTTATGTCTTAGATTTCATTTGCTATTATCTTTTGTTTTGTCTTGTATAATTGCTCGCACTAACCGAACTTGGTTTTGCATCGTTGTTCTTATTTTTATTTGAGTTTCAAAACATAATTTGTATTCCACTATAACATTGTATTCCATTATGAACTGCTTGAATGAAATGGAAAGATTAAAAGAAAGTATTGTTATTGAATGGGTGATATTGTATAATTAGATTGAATGAAATATTTTTATACGGGTAAAAAAATTTGAATTCCGGTGTATTTCCGATCGAAAATGAAGCGCGGTCAACCTTGACTGGTCAAAATTGGTCGGTGTTGACCAATTTTGACCAGTCAAGGTTGACCGGTAGTAATTTTTTTGATGTTACAAAAAGTTCGTAACGGCTCTGAGCTGTTACAACATCCCTGTTGCAAAAAAAATTCGTAACGGCCCTGAGCTGTTACCACGTGGCAAATTCGTAACGGCTCAAGCCTGTTACGAGGGCCGTTACAAAAAAAATTCGTAACGGCCACAAAGCCGTTACAAAAAAATGTAACACCCACTTTTGCAACAGGCGAGGCCGTTACAACCCGTTTTTGTAACGGCCTGGTTCTGTTTCTAATCCCAGAATTTGGTGTAGTGATAGCTTCTGCCGGGAGGATGTCCTTTTCCCTTCTCTGTGATGCTCTAATAACATACATAATATCCGAGTACTGAAATCTGACCAAAAGCAATATTGAAATTCCCAATTACCTTTGCAACATGAAGAAGTTTGCCGATTTTCTTGCTTGCTTGGAGTTCAGAAAGAATACTACTGAGTACTCTAACCAATTTTACACGACCATCAAGTGTGGCTGTTCGCAGGGACATTTGATTATTGTCATTTGACACAAACAATTAGCTAGGTTATCATCTAGGCACCCTGAGTTGTTCATGACTTCATAAGATTGCCCAGTAGTCTTAGCTTCATCTCAAATCACAGAGATTGCATAGTTACTCTTCTCGTAATTAATGATCTCTAGCAACTGCCAATCCTACACACATTTGCAAAATCATAGTTCATAGTTAACAAAAGAAAATCTATTGGACTTTTAACAACACACAGAAATAGGAAATATGATGTTAAATTTTAGAAGCCCAATGGCAGCTCAAAACTAAATGTCCACATTATTAAAGTTGAGTTTGTAGTACTTATAACTAACAAACAGGGTCTTGCAGCAGCTGAAAAAAATGAACATCTATAAAGGTGGCATCTTACTATGAAGGCTATTATTGGGGCGTCACACTCCATTAGAGGGGCTTTATTTGGATATTTGGTGACCAAAAATCTGGTTAAGGGATATTTTGATTCCATAGCAATTTGTCAAAATTACCCTTCAATTAAAACTACTAAAAATAGATGAGGAAAAAGCAAACTGATTCTAGTGATGGTAATCAACAACTCAATCAACCTCAACTTCATCCTCAACTCATTCCACCGATTCAATCAATTGAAGAATCATGTTTTCAAACTCCTCAACAACAACCCATGGTGTATGTAAGGTAATAATCAAACAAACCCATCTTTTTGTACCCGTTTTGTGCTTTAATCGAATGAAATCAAGTAAAATTAGGATTTTATTTACTTTTCGCTAGTGTTACGCCTGGTAGTCTTCTAGATTTTTCAATCGTAATTTAGTTTTTGAAGAACTTACGCCTAGGTTTAGTTCAATTCAAGCGTAAACTTTGATTTGCATGTCGTTTACGCTAGGTTTAGTTGATTTTCAGGTGTAATTCCAATTTACGCCTAGGTTTAGTTGATTTCCAGGCGTAATTCCAATTTTACGCCTATGTTTAGTTGATTTCCAGGCGTAATTCCAATTTTACGCCTAGGTTTAGTTAGTTGTTTTCCAGGCGTAATTCCAATTTCACGCCTAGGTTTAGTTAGTTGTTTTCCAGGCGTAATTCCAATTTCACGCCTAGGTTTAGTTAGTTGTTTTCCAGGTGTAATTCCATTTTACGCCTAGGTTCAGTTGATTTCCAGGCGTAATTCCAATTTTACGCCTAGGTTTAGTTGATTTTCCAGGCGTAATTTAGGACGTAGCTAGGTTTAATTAATTAAACTAAAGCCAAACAAGGGTTGTTTAGTCATTACACAATTATTTGAGATAAGGAATTTTTGAAATTACTTACGGGTGACCCGTTTTTGTCCTATTAGGTGACGCCCCTCTAATGGAATGTGACGCCCCAATAATAGCCTTCCTTACTATATATTATGCCAGTAGGCATTAATTTTCCGTCTTTACGCCAATTACATCGTGTATGGTGTGCCTAAGACACCAATCAGAATCATGCTTAACTTTAAAGAAGGTTTTCCCTATTTCCTATCTCCACTTTCCCTATTTCCCATCTACCTTAATTCCTATCCCTAATAATCCTAAGTACCGTCCATATATATTTTCATATATCATAAGTACTATCTATTTGACTTTTTTTTTTATTTACACCCTCCACCACCGATGACTACTTCTTCTGATCCATTTCCACATCCAGTGCCAGCTTCAATAACCTTCTGTTTAGTTTTTGTTTCTAGTTTTTTATTTTGTATAGAAAAATAAATAAAAATCAAATCCCAAAATCGAGATGATTAAAAACTAAACCTAATTTTAAAATTTTTGAACGCACAGCACGCTGTGGAGGCTAGTTAAGGTTATTTGGTATCTGGATTATTTATTGAGATAAACAATGACCATGGCTGGTGATGAGATGTTGATATATATAAAAGTGACTAATGATTTGAATCAAATGATCTGTATCCATTTGTTAGTAGTCATTCAGTAAAATGGCATCTGTTGTTTCAACTCGACAAAGCATCTTGAGAATGTATATGATAACGCTACACAAAATGACACACATGCTAAATTAGAGTTCTTGAATGATACTTATTATTATCGCACCAGTAACCAGGTCTTCATAAAATAAAATAAAAATTGGTAAGATACTGATCGAACATTGGTGATTAATTAGAATAGGTGTATACGAATTTAATCTAGGGTTCTATATTGATAGTTTTAGATTTTATTAAATTAAAAAGATAGATCGGTGAAGAAGAAGACACATAAAGATGGTATTTATGGTCAACTTGACTTTTGTAGGTGTTACATAGGGAAAACTAAAATTGAAAAGTAAAGTGATTTTAGAAATTGTGAATGAGATGGGAAATAGGAAAAACGGGGTGGGAAATAGGGAAAACCTTAAAGAACCACTTAGATACTCAAAGTTCTTCCTAGCAGAGCCCAATAAATTACTAATATTTTCTTCCTGTTTTCCGGAAACATAATATTTAATTACCATTTGAGATGACAGGGCATTTAACTTGTGAAACCAATTTAGGATTGTTGTCCTGTTTTCTAATCATATTCAGGGCTATCACGATCTAGCTCTTTCTTCTTAGAAGTTGTTGCAAAAGTATAAGAATCGGAACAAATACACTGAACCTTTGGGCTTTACTTGACCATATAGTCAGTGAAGTATGACACTCCAAATATAAAATCCAAATAACATTGTTGTAACTGTGATACCCTAAAAGGTTTATATTTCAGTTAGCTCTGATCTGTAAGACTTACAATATCACAAATTTATAGCAAATTGAGAAGATGCAAAGCATAGCACATAATTGTGTGTACAGTAAATGTACTGTTGGCAATCTTGTGTAAGTACTGCAATAAAACAAACTGAGAAGAAAGGAAACGCAAACCCAATTAGATGAAATCAAAGTCGAGACAAGGATTATATCCTCTAGCCTGAAGACAGATTCACCCCGCACCGGTGCTTACGGATTATCGATGTCTGTCTCCCAGGATACAACGACTTTCTTCTCGATGTAGTAGCACTTCAAACTTCGAGAAACGGGCGAACCAAACTTTAAGTGATGAACACTCTCTTTTACAAAACCTTAATGATTTTAGAATGCAGTGAATGAAAATTGGGTTTCTAATTGATTGCAATCTCTAAGTGTGTGCAGGGTATTTATAGAATTACTAGTACCTCTTCAATGAAGAATCATGATTCTTAAAGGATTTCTTCAAGGGGTGTGTCTCTAGAATTCCAACCAAATTCCCGAAGGGTTGTTTCCCCTTCACGCCGGTTTTAGGTTTCCTATCGTTTCAAACTTGAAACTATGTTAACCTAACTAATAGGCCAAACTATGATTAAGCCCATAAATACTAAACCAGCCCAACACCCAAATCCACACGGCACTAGTGATATGAATTTTTCATTCATATATAGAAAATTGGATCCAGTTTTCTAACAATCCCCCACATGAATGAAAATTCATTGACTAACAATGTGAGTGAAAATGCAGACAGACACTAGAGAGAGTTCAAACGGAAATAAATTGCATGGGGATAGGTAGCTTTCGCCTTGAACCTTCCTTAGTGAATAGCTATCGGGCTTACTACTGGGTCAGTGTGCCATAGGCTTTGAACTGTCAGTTTGGAAGTGTAAACCAAGACAATAACTATCACACAATTTATTTCCTCACCAATTTGGTTCTCATGGTTGTGTTCATTTCGGCCCTGAACAATTCCCGGAATTCATGAAGCGCTTTTAGATGAACCTGCACCTATCAAAGGTTCTCACGGAAGCGGCCACACTTCTCACTTCATATAGGTGATTTCCTATTTAAGAGTATCCTGCCATACCCTATTTGGAATTTCCAAATCTTAGGAATCATTAAAAGCATCGCTTATCCTTAACTACGCGACAGGCAGCACTGTGTCATCATAGGAATGGGTAGAAACATATCTCTATTCATGTTCCCCAGTGTTTCGTGTGAATCGTTCTTAATTTCTGTTTTCCCGTTGAACCTAGATCTTGGGATCTCCAAATCAACTAGGTTGGGTTTCCTTAATACAATTCGGTCGATGTAGGCTTTAAGCCCATTCCCCTCGATGATCTATAGACTTGCTCTCTGGATAAACCTTTAGTAAATGGATCCGCTAGGTTATCCTTGGACTTCACATAATCGATCATAATAATTCCCATTGAGAGCAATTCTTTCACGATCTTGTGTCTCAATCTTATATGTCGAGACTTACCGTTATATATATCATTCATTGCTCGCAATTGCAGATTGACTATCGCAATGAATACATATTGCGATCACGGGTTTTGGCCATATCGAATATCTTCTAAAAATTTCAAGCCACTGCTTTTCCCTGCTTTATCTAAAGCAATAAACTCAGATTCCATTGTGGATCTAGCTATAAGAGTTTGCTTAGAAGATTTCCAAGATACCGCTCCACCACCTATTGTAAATACATACCCACTAGTGGATTTAACATCTTTAGAATCTGATATCCAATTCGCATCGGAATATCCTTCTAATACAGGTGGATATCTCGTATAGTGTAATCCATAATCCCGGGTATATCTCAAGTACTTTAATACCCTGATTATAGCCTTCCAATGGTCTTTTCCTGGATTACTCGTAAATCTGCTTAATTTATTTACCGCACAAGCTATGTCCGGACGAGTGCAATTCATCAAATATGTTAAGCTACCAATTATACGAGAATACTCTACTTGTGATATACTTTGATCACGATTTTTCGCTAGATGAAGAGTTGGATCAATAGGTGTTTTTGAAACTCCTCCATCATCCTTCTCAAATTTACTTAGTATGCTCTCAATGTAATGAGATTGAGATAATACCAAGCCGTCTGATGCCTTAGAAATCTTTATTCCTAAAATAACATCAGCAACACCTAGGTCTTTCATATCAAACTTGCTCTTTAGAAGTTTCTTTGTATCATTAATAACTTCCATGTTATTACCCATGATAAGCATGTCATCAACGTAAAGACATAAAATTACACAACCCTTTGGTGTATGCTTGAAATAGACACACTTGTCACATTCGTTTATTTTAAAACCATTTGATATCATTACACTATCAAATTTTTGGTGCCATTGCTTCGGCGCTTGTTTTAACCCATAGAGTGATTTTACCAATTTCTGAGACTTTCTTTTCTTGACCGGGAACTACCAAACCTTCTGGTTGTTCCATATAGATTTCCTCATCTAATTCACCATTTAAGAAAGTCGTTTTAACATCCATTTGATGTATCTCAAGGTTATATAATGCAGCAATTGCAATTAATACTCGGATTGAGGTTATTCTCGTTACAGGAGAGTATGTATCGAAATAATCTAATCCTTACTTTTGCTTATAACCTTTTGCTACAAGTCTCGCCTTATACTTGTCTCTTCGAACCGTCTGGTTTCATCTTTCTTTTAAAAATCCACTTGGCCCAAAGGCTTACACCCGTGGGGAAGATCCACCCATTCCCAAGTGTGATTTTGCAAAGAGATTGAACCTCACTATCTCTAGCCTCTTTCCAGAAAGGTGCCTCAGGAGTCGACATTGCCTCTTTGAAAGTTTGAGGTTCACTTTCTAACAAGAATGTTTCAAAATCAGAGCCAAAAGATGTAGATTTTCTCATTCTTTTACTTCGTCTTGGCTCATTAATCAGTAAGTTAGAACTATCTTGATTAGATTGATTTCTATCAATCTGATCAAAAGTTCTATTGTTACTCAATAGTTCATTTGAGTCACTTACACTCGCACATTTATTCCTATCTTTACATGGAAAGATATCTTCGAAGAATACGGCATTTCTAGATTCAATTATCGTATTTGTGTGAATATCTGAAATTTCCGATCTATGTACCAGAAATCTATAAGCACTACTATTTTCTGTATATCCAATGAAAATTCCATCGAAGGTTTTTGGACCTATTTTTACCTTCTTAGGTAAAGGAACTTCCACTTTTGCAAGACACCCCCACACCTTTAAGAATTTATAGGAAGGTTTATGGCCTTTCCATAATTCATAAGGGGTACTTTCCTTTTTCTTATGAGGTAATTTGTTTAGGATATAATTTGCGGTAAGGACAGCTTCCCCCCATAAATTATCCGGCAATCCAGAACTTAGTAATAGAGCATTCATCATTTCTTTCAATGTACGATTCTTTCGTTCCGCAATACCGTTTGATTGTGGATTATAAGGAGCAGTGGTTTGGTGGATAATTCCATGCTCGAACGAGAATTCCGCAAACGGTGAATCATACTCGGTGCCTCTATCACTTTTTTAAATTTTTAATCTTTCTATTCAATTGATTTTCTACCTCATTTTTATAGTGCTTAAATATATCTATTGCATCGTCTTTCCCTCTCATTAGATAGACGTAGCAATATCGAGTGCAATCGTCAATAAAAGTAATGAAATACTTTTTCCCATTTCTTGTTTGCACCGATTTAAAATCACAAATATCGGTATGAACCAAATCTAGTGGTTCCGTATTTCTTTCAACGGGATGAAAGGATGACCTTGTTAATTTTGCTTCTACACAAATTTCACATTTATGATTTATATCAATGTGACACTTCGGTAATAGATCCATGTTAATTAATTTTCGAATCGAACCATAATTAACGTGGCCTAGTCTACCATGCCATATATTTGATGACTCCACCAAATAAGAAGAAGCAATTTCCTTTTTATTCCCTTTAGGAATCACAGTGAGTGCTTTTAATTTAAACAACCCATCACACAAGTATCCTTTACCAATATGCATATCATTCTTTGATATGACAACTTTTTCATACATACATACAATTTTAAATCCATTCTTAACTAATAAGGAACACGAAATTAAGTTAATTCGCATACCCGGTGCATGTAGAACGTTGTTCAAAGTGAGTTCTTTTCCGGAAATCATTTTGAGGATGATTTTTCCTTTTCCAACGACTTTTGTTGTCGCAGAATTTCCCATAAAAAGCGTTTCATCGTCCATGATTTGATAAGACGTAAACATGTTCCTATCGGTACAAATATGGCTTGTAGCTCCGCTATCTATCCACCATTCTTGAGCATTTCCAACCAAGTTAACTTCTGATACTACTCCTGCCGTGGCCATACAACTCCTGGATTCCATTGTTAATGGTATAAGAACCTTGTATACTGTCCAAAACAGAGTTATGCACGGTCAGTGAAACACGTCCGTAATTGAAATTGTTCTGGACAAGATGATCTCCAGTATTAAAAAATTAAGATACTGTCAAATTCAAAGTTAGTCCAAAAAACTCCAAGCTTATGAATCCCTGTCACTTGGTTCTTGGCTAATCAAATTAATAAATTTGAATTAACAATAAAATAAAGCATTCAAATGCAATGCTTTGGGGTTCCCGCACTACGGAAAAACAAACGATTAACTACCCGGAAATCAGTTGTGGTACCACATAAGACGACGTTTATTGATAGGTTGCACAAGGGGGGGGTTGTAGAAAGTCTTCAATTGTTTGCAACTCGTAAGCTAGAGTCGTAAACTTGGTTGTGGTTCAATATTATACAACACTTGCTTCGGTTGTGATACTTAATCCAAATTATCGGGCAACATCTCACACAACTCATCAAGAGGTTGTAATAATTTGTTTCACAACAAAGTTATAAGTCTTAGAAATATCTAACACAACCAATATAATGGTTGTGTATATACCATTCTCCCAAATATTATTATGGTTGTAGGACTTTCCCAACCAGTGTTTCACAACAAGAGGGTAGTGTAGCGAAAACCCATATCACAACTTATGGAAGCGTAGTC
This sequence comes from Papaver armeniacum, assembly GCA_023531295.1. Taxonomy (NCBI): domain Eukaryota; kingdom Viridiplantae; phylum Streptophyta; class Magnoliopsida; order Ranunculales; family Papaveraceae; genus Papaver; species Papaver armeniacum. Next base: position 157,870 of record JAJJWW010003450.1, read on the forward strand.
TAAGAAGTGTTTCCAATTATTACTTGGGTTGTAAGTACTTCTTACACAACAAAAATATGTATAGGAGAAACTCGTATCACAACCAAGTTCATAGTAGTATGACATCATATTCACAATTCGAGTTTACTTGTGTAGCTAGAAACTCGTATGACAACCAAGATTATAGTAGTAAGACATGTTATTCACAACCCTTTACTTGTGTAGCGAAACGTGTATGACAACCTTTGTATGTGTAGTAGAAGTTTGTTTCCACAATCCGAGTGCATTGTTTCACAACAAATACGATGTGTAAGCGAGAAACAAGTATGACAACCATTATTTTCATATCACAACCCTTACTCTTGTGTAGCATAAAAATGTATCACAATGTTTTTATGTTGTATAATTCTTTGTTTCACAACCCATATCCTGTGTAGCATAAAAATATTTCACAACCCATATCTGTGTAGTGATCACCTTTTTCCAACCATGTTTAGGTTGTGATTCTTTTACATTTTAGAAAAAAATATATAAAATTGCTTTTCGATTCACACAAATATATATAAATATACTTCCATTCATTCGGATAAAAACCATTAAAATGTAACAAGGAGATCAACATATAAACAAGTTAATGAGATCATCATTGTTTCTGAAACACTCATTGTCATTGTCATTGTTTTAAATCGATGAAATTTGGACAAAAATAACCATTGTCTCATGAAACACACCCCAAACAAAGTAGCAGTTATCGGATAGCGAGGCATTATTAGATCCTTGGACCATGTGACATAAGTTCCTACGAGCATGTATAACACGCTTCAAGTCACCCGATGGCTTGTAGAGATGAGCATCATCAACACGAGAAGTAGTCACGGTCACTTTGTACGCGCCGAAACCTATTGGCACTCCATGGCACTCCATCTTTGGATCTGTTTTGGCAATAATTGCTTTAAATCAAGAATAACCTCGTTCTCATTGTACCAACTGAAAGCAATCGCAAGCTTTACCCTTCCCTAGCGCTTCCTCCTCCTCTTGGTGCGCTAATGACTGTCATTTGCAAGGCGGGAACAGGTCCTACTTGAGCTAGCAAAACCATGGGTGTTGCTTGTTATTTCCGGACTACGGGAAAATACAACGGCAACATCGAAACTCATAATGGGAGCAATAGAGACTAACCAAAGCGGTTTATAGAAACATAAACACACTTACAATTGGACCTGGCCTTGTTCAAGTGTGAGCCATCATGGTGAAACAAACGCATCTCGAGGTTTTTTCCTATACCAACATCAAACCAGCAGTATGAGACGCGAGTTTAAATTTTTCAACTAAAAGAAACAAAAGCGATTATTATAATCTCACCTCTAACAGTGCAAGTCTCGCATTCATTTCACTCATACTATCCTTGGACTCTTTTATGATCTTCTTGTAATGGATCTTGACAACCATCTTTGTCTTTGTCGCTCCATAGCCAATACCTCTCAGTCTCCCCGGGGTTTGTCGTCACCAAGAGCTTTGGAGAGAAGATCGTCCATCACGGATGATCCAACATCGGCACCATGCTCTTGTGCGGCTATCAATTCTTTCCTCGCATTAGTGCAAAAGCAACCCAATTAGTCACATTTTTGCATCATTCGAAACACATATATATTAAGCAAATAAATTAACAAAAAATATAAGAGAAATATGAGTTGAGTTCTCACTAAAGCCTCCATATTTCCGGATTAGGTTCCTTCCTTCCTTCGGTTTGTGACACGTTATCCAAAGTTCGACTCTATCAATGTCTTCTTTTGTATTAATTGCTTTTCTTTGCCAAACAATATGTTATCCGGCTAGTTAGCATATAATTTCAATACAATTACCCTATAATGAACATAGGAATAAAAATACACAACTTACCATTTTAGCCTCGAGTCTCGCATAACCACCTCTACCGAGAGTGTGTGGAGTGGTGTATTTCTCTCTAAACACAATCTTTTTGCTGATGAAGTAACGGAATATCATTAACTAAACAACGGTGAATGTACAGCAACACAAAAATAATTTAACTTTATTGCGATATGAACACTTACTCGAATCCTCCAGCAAACATGTGCCACAAACTCTTCCCACTCATTCACAAGTATCATTCTCGGTTTAGTCTTAGGCTTCATCATCTTTCTTCTTCCTCAGCCCATCCAAGGCGAGGATTTTACCACTTTCCTAGACCTAGCCTCTTTCGAGATAACTTCCCATCTTCCCAAGATAATAGTCTTTGTAAAAATCATCGACAATAAACCTTTGCTGCAAATACAAGCAAAATAGTTACAAGAGTTAAAGAGATAATGGATGGTGTATAAAACTTAAATACATTATAAAAGTAAAAGAGTTGAAGAGTCAGAAATTACCATGATAATCGCCCATATGTTATCTTTGGCCTCTCTGGGACAAGTCTCCAAGTCCTTGTGCTTTAATGGGATGTTACGCCTAACTAAAACACCCAACACACTAGCAAGCTGCACCGAAGGATCACCAACAGTGATCCTTATTGTTAAAGCTCATGACTTCCTTGCCATTCTTATTAGTCATAGCCCTAGTCTTGTCATCCTTGTGGGGCCGCGAGGAACGTACTTTCTTTTGGGTTTTGCCTACAAAAGAGTTAAGGATGGAAAAACTAAATAAGGATACAACTCGGGTGACTTGCTCATATTTTATCGAGATAATTGAGTGAAAATACTTAAGGATGGAAAAGTAACTTAAGCAAAAGAGTCATATACCCGGTGAGCTTCGGTTTCATTTTCGGTTCTTGCATCATTCAAATCAACATCATTATCATTTCCGTGTTTTTTTTTCCACCTCAACATCTCTCTCTTGTTCAAGTTCTTCATCTTCTTCTTCTTCCTCTTCAAAATCGATAAAGTATCATCGGCATTCCGAGTTTCACACATTCGGACATGGCCCTGTACAATTTCGCTTTGCAACTCTTCGCTTGGGAACGACTTCCTCGATTAAGGGTGCTTGTTTGGAGATTCTAATGGCTGGTTTCAACGAGAGGGTTCGGTAGAAGGTGCGGCTTGAGATGCTCTGGTTGAGATTGTTCGATTCAATTTGAACTTTTCCTTTTCCTCGGTGATGATCGTGTTGGAGTAGGCTTTTTATTTGGGTGGTTCAACTGCACTTTGAGTTTTCTTTATTGGTGATTGTGATGGAGTAGTCTTTTCGTGATCTTGTGAATCCTCCGGTTGTTCTTAAACCTAGGGGATGATCGCCTTGGAAGCTTTTCACTTTCAAGAAGCTCAACTCTTATTCTTCTTCTTAGGAGTTTGTTTGCCATGAGACTTTTACTCTTATCTTTCAAAATGATCTCGCAAAATAAATGAACTATGTTAATCAAAAAGGAGATGGTAAATAAAGTGATTGAAACAAGTAAAAAATAATTAGAATCATAAGAGATTTATTACTACGTGCCCTCATAGCAGCCCCATGACAGTAACCGATTTTGGCTCGGACGCTTTTTTGCTTGCTTACTTGCTACCTTTTTGGGAGATACTACCAAATTCTTGCTTACTACCTTTTTGGGAGATGGGAGTGGAATCTTGCTCTTTGCTTCATCGTTAATTTGTAACATAGAGTAAAATAAGTTAATCAAAAGGATTGAAAAGAACATCATTTACACTAAATACGTAAAATTAAATGAACCATAAGATATATAAGTCTTCACCTTATTATTCTTCACCATTGCGGACAAATTGGATCTTCACCTCCTTCCACACTACGCATCTACAACAAAAACTTAACCAAAAAGTTAAACTCTAAATATTGCACCATATCTCATCGGATAAGAAATCACCATTGTACATGACAAATCACCACATGTGAATCACTTGAGGCTTTAAGAGCTGGTGCACTCTCTTTCTTATGAGCAAATCCATTGCTTGAGAACTTAAGCAATTGCTTTGCTCATACGAAAAAAAGTTTGTAGCTCTCATCAAACTTGCAAAAATATATAAGACTTTAGCAATCCACATTTGAATCAAGGTATCAAAAACAAACTATAATGTTATAAATCAAACTTAAAATAACCATTTAAAGCGACAACCATTGGTTGGGATACGAAGCCTCGCAATTCTCGTTGAGAATGAGCCAGGAGTTAGCATCTAAACCAGCGTATTGTGATCTGATTCACTTGATGGTTTCAAAAACAAGCATCATGTTTATAGAGTTAGAAGAAAACACAATTTTGGTAATTTATTCAAAAATGAAACTACTACATGTTATGAAAATTAAATTTAATTGAAAACTTACATATTGCATATCAAGAATCGTGTCGAAAAACATAACAATCATTAAACAAGATTGAAGAACAAGCATGAATCGTTGCGACCGTCCGAGTCAGAATTTAGAGATGTTTTCAGGAATAAATCAAATTTTCTCTGACGATTATACAACCTATTACAAAGGGTATTTGCTATAACCAAACAAAACGAAAGAAATCATATGAATCGGTTCAAAATATAAACCCTAACTCGGTTGAGAAAATAAAACCCTAATCGGAAATCACGAAGATAATGAAAAAATTCAAATCGTAAATCAAACCAATAGAAAATGACAAATACATCTTTACTGGTGAGATTTATACCGAGTTTGAGTTAAGATGTAAATCGGCGCAGATTGAAGCTACGGTTTAATATCGAGAGATTGGGGTTAAGTTGTGTTTCTTGAGATCGATTAGAGTGTGAGATGAAGTTTGGGTTTGAGGTGAAGTTGGGTTTCAAAATCTAGTTAGGGTTTGATGAGAGAAAATCTTCTCGAGAGACGAGAGAGAAAAAACGAGAAAGAGAGAGAAAAAATGAGAGAAATGAGAAGAAATTTTTGGTCAAAATTCTTTTCTTTAGGGGTTGTTTGGGTGGGAAACCAAATTTGGTTCAAAATCTAGAAGGATGTGCCCAAATTTAGGCGGGCCATGTTTGGGTGGGAAACACACAATCCGCATGGTACTTTTTGTAGCCGTTAGATTAAAATCGGACAATCCCATTGGTTGAAACAAAGCATACGGATTGAGAAGAAAACACACAATTTGGTAAACCAAACAAGGCTTCCTCACCGTTAGATTGGCTTGTGATTTGATTTCCTTAAATTTGGTTCGTTGGATTACAAACAATTACAATAAAACCATTTGTAAGAATTACGAGTCCAACAAAGATGACATCAGAAGATTCCATGTAGATACTCCCCGATATGTGTAACAAACCCTAGATTTCATCGGAGTTCGAGAAAGAATCTTGCTCGGAGATCGAAAACGGGCCAATATAGATAAGATTCCTTCGTAAGAACGATGAGTCCAACAAAGATGATCGTAAGATTCCATGTAGATACTCGATATCACCGTAACCAAACCCTAGATTTCATCGGGTTCGAGAAAGAATCTTGCTCGGAGATCGAAACTAGCCAATATAGATAAGATTCCTTTGTAAGAACGACGAGTCAACGGTATGGTAAGATTCCATGTAGATACTCGCCGATCCGTAAACCAAACCCTAGATTTCACCAGGTTCGAGAAAGAATCTTGCTCGGAGATCGAAAACTGGGCCAATATAGATAAGATTCCTTCGTAAGAACGACGAGTCCAACAGTATGACTGTAAGATTCCATGTAGATACTCGCCATATCGTAACCAAACCCTAGATTTCACTGAGTTCGAAAGAATCTTGCTCGGGAGATCAAAAATGGGCCAATATAGATAAGATTCCTTCGTAAGAGCAGCGAGTCCAACAAAGATGATGTAAGATTCCATGTAGATACTGCGTCCCAGTAGCCAAACCCTAGATTTCATCGGAGTTCGAGAAAGAATCTTGCTCGGAGATCGAAAATCAGGCCAATATAGATAAGATTCCTTTGTAAGAACGTATTTGAGGTCCAACAAGATGACTGTAAGATTCCATGTAGATACTCGCCGATACCGTAACCAAACCTAGATTTCACTGGGTTCGAAAGAATCTTGCTCGGAGATCGAAAAGCGGGCCAATATAGATAAGATTCCTTCGTAAGAACGACGAGTCCAACGGTATGCATCAGTAAGATTCCATGTAGATACTCGCGATACCGTAACCAAACCCTAGATTTCATCGGGTTCGAAAGAATCTTGCTCGGAGATCGAAAAGCTGGGCCAATATAGATAAGATTCCTTTGTAAGAACGACGGTCCAACAAGATGATCAGAAGATTCCATGTAGATACTGCCGATACCGTAACCAAACCCTAGATTTCACCAGGTTCGAGAAAGAATCTTTCTCGGAGATCAAAACTGAGCCAATATAGATAAGATTCCTTCGTAAGAACGACGAGTCCAATGATGTAGTGTAAGATTCCATGTAGATACTCGATACGTAGCAAACCCTAGATTTCATCGGGTTCGAGAAAGAATCTTGCTCGGAGATCGAAAATCGCCAATATAGATAAGATTCCTTTGTAAGAACGCAGAGTCCAACGGTATGTTGTAAAGATTCCATGTAGATACTCGCCGATACCGTAACCAAACCCTAGATTTCACTTTGGGTTCGAGAAAGAATCTTGCTCGGAGATCGAAAAACAGGCCAATATAGATAAGATTCCTTCGTAAGAACGACGAGTCCAACAAGAGTGTTGTAAGATTCCATGTAGATACTCGCCGAATATCAGAACCAAACCCTAGATTTCATCGGGTTCGAGAAAGAATCTTGCTCGGAGATCGAAACCAGGCCAATATAGATAAGATTCCTTTGTAAGAACGACGAGTCCAACAAGATGACCGTAAGATTCCATGTAGATACTCGCCGATACCGTAACCAAACCCTAGATTTCACCGGTTCGAAAGAATCTTGCTCGAGATCGAAAATCAGCCAATATAGATAAGATTCCTTCGTAAGAACGACGAGTCCAACGGTGACCAGTAAGATTCCATGTAGATACTCGCCGATACCGTAACCAAACCCTAGATTTCATCAGGTTCGAGAAAGAATCTTGCTCGGAGATCGAAAGACGAAAAAACCCCTATGACGACTATTTCTAACAGTTGTGAAAGGGCCAAGAAAAAAAATTTCTGCATCACAACTTCCATTTCAATCTCCAGGTAGTCTATTTCAACCTTACATCGATCTCTAACCGTCCATTGTTTTTATTTTTTTCCTTTTTATCCGTTTGTTTTTTCTTTCCTCCACCACTTCTTTTCTTTTTCGTCTTTCGTTTCTTCTTTTATCTTTCTTCAACCACGAGAAAACCAGCTCCTCATCTGCAGAAACACAATCAATCAAACCATTACAAGTCAAGATCATCAACAAATCGGCGAACGAGATCTATGAAAAGGAGTTTTTCATCAACATATCGTTTTTTTCTCCATCAACAGATCGAGTTTCTTAACCTCTGTTAACAAATCGAGCTTCTCCATCAACAAATCGATCTTCTCCATCAACCGATCGATCTTGTAATTGGGTCTGTAACTGATTGCTTTAATTTTTTTTTTTTTGTAATAGTTTCATCTCAATTTGCATTAAATTTAGGGTTTCATGATTGGGTTGCATTAAATTCGTTTTAAAAAAAAAATCAATCATTGCATTTAATTTGTTTGATGATTTGGTAGCATTAAATTTTGATGATTGGCCTGGATCAAATTTTTAGGGTTGCATTTAATTTCAATCATTTCAAACCGTTACATTAATTTTTTTTTGGGTGTTGTTCGAATTTAATTCATGTTTAGATGCATTCAATTCGTCAAATGGTTGAAATTAAGTTTTTGGTGTTGTTTGATTTTTTGCAGATTCAGCTAACTGTATAGGGAGAGCAGTGAAGTACAAATTTTGAGAAAATAAGTCTAGCTAATCGATGGTATGTACGCACTAGTTGGCCATTATATGTACCGTTCTGACCAAATGCCACCCCGCAACTATGCGGGATTATATTTATGTGTGTAATTTGGTATAGTTTTCTCGTCCAGATAATGTCAACTTGGTGCCCATTTTGAATCTTTGATAAAATTATTCGTTATTGGTGGTGATGGCTCCAAAATGAGATGCTGCATAGGTTTTATGACTTATATTTTTGATAGGGCATCCCGCAAAATTGTGTCATTGTTTGTACCATCATTTGCGTCCATTTGTTGTCATTCGGATGCCTAATAATTGCGAGATTGCTCAATCCTTCCCGGCAAGAAAATAACAAAGGAAAAAGTTTATACATGTTTTAATATGAGAATGTTTTTCATTGGCGGTGGGAAGGAAATAAAGATTCATATTGAAGCCAACCAGGGGTGACTCTTGACTTGTAAAATGATGAATAAGGATTGGGTTCGTTGGCCAAGGTAAAGCCAAGTCATTGTCTCTACAGGGTATATATGTCTCATAAATGAGATTAATCGATCTTAGTACGTCTAACCATTGGAGTTTTAATGTAGGGGAAGTTCCATACCGGGATGCGAAGAAAGAAGTTCGTAGAGTTGGCTCATGAGAAACTTGGAAATCCTTCTAAGTTTAGTTGTCCTTGTGTGGATTGTAAGAATCTTGCCGCGCCACTTCCTCCGGTACAATACATATGCACTTGCTAAAACGGGTATGGATCCTACTTACACTTAGAGTGGGTTCTTCACGGGGGGAGAAGATTACAATTTAATAATGTTCATGAAGAGGGAGCAACACGTCAACGTACTTTCTACCAGATGTGGACAGATGCTAATGTTGAAGGTGATGTCGAACCAAGGCAAGGGGTTTGTGAACCTAGGCGGGACGAAGGGTTTCCAAACCACGACGAAGAGTTCTTTGATAAACGAGATTGAAGAGGCCGACTTCCCTTTATACCCCGGTTGTACTACACACAAAGCTAAGCATGACTATTTGAGTTTGTATAGGCACAAGACAGTAAATGGTTTATCTCGAAGGGCTTTGATGATCTTCTCAAGACAATTGGTTCTGTGTTGCCCCAGGTCATTGTCTTCCTAAATCAACTTATGAAGTGAAGAAGTTGCTGAAAGCTTTCCAACTCACTTATGAGAAAATACACGCATGTCAGAATGATTGTTGTTTGTTTAGAAATGAGTTGAAAGACGAGGATGAATGTCCTAAATGTCACTATTCTAGGTGGAAGGAAGACACATCTAACATGGATGATGCTGACATGGTAGACAAGCCCAAAAAGAAGATACCAGTGAAGGTGCTTAGATACTTCCCCATTGTCCGAGATTAAGGAGAATGTATAAAATCGAGCTAGCTCGGCGGTTGATATGGCACGCGACTCATAAGAGTAAAGATGGTAAGATCGTCATCAATGGATTCTTTGGCTTGAAAGCACATAGACACAAAGTTCCCGAGTTTGCTTGAGAATCGCGTAATTTGCGTCTTGGGCTTGCCGCTGATGGATTTAATCCGTTTGGCGATCTTTCCCAACCTACGATTGTTGGCGGTGATGATTGTGGTATATAATCTTCCCCCTCAGCGGTGTATGCAAGGCGACAATATTATTTTAAGCTTGCTGATTCGGAAAGAAACAACGGTAGAGACATCGATATATACTTGCAACCACCGATTGATGATCCGATTAAGTTATGGGAAAACGGCGTGGAGGTTTATGATGCATTTAGTAAGACAATGTTCAATTTGAAGGCATTATTAATGTGGACGATAAATGATTTTCCCGCTTATGGTAACCTATACGGATGTACATATAAAGGGAAGTCGCCACGCCCTGCGTGTGGTGATAATACTCTTTCAACTTTGGTTGCCATTTAGTCGTAAAGCTGTTTACATGAATCATAGGAGATTTCTACCTCATAATCATCCTCTTGATCGACTAAGAAGAAAGCATGTTTCAATGGAGAGATTGAGACAAAGGAAAAGCCACCTACTATGTCTAGTCTTTGAGGCTTTTGAACGTCGAGCGATGATTGTAAATGACTTTGGAAAAGCGAAGCGAACGAGGTGGAGAAAAGGAAAGAGAAAGAGGAAAAGAAGAAGAATAAGAAGAAGCGGAAAAGGGTCGAGTAGTGCGGCAACAGGTGCAAATGACGGTAAATCTAAGCTGGGGAAGCGGAAAAGGCAAGTTGCTTCTTGATCTGGGTGGTGAGTCGGGTCCTAGTTTGGTGCACGGGATGATGACCATCCGATATTCAACAAACGGTCAATATTTTCGACTTGCCTTCTTTGGAAGGTAACTTATAACCTCGCATTATCTTCTTTTGAGTCTTACATTCCCATCTTGCATGTTAAATCTCATTTATGAAATGTACAACTCAAGTGACTTGCTCATACTTTTTATGTTATTCCTTCCTTCTTAGGAATTATTACTACGACACAATATTGATGTTATGCATACGGAAAAAAAAACGTGTGAGAGTGTCATTGGTACTCTATTGAATATAAAGAACAAAACAAAAGATGGCTTAAAGTCCCGTAATGATCCGAAAAGTATGGGAATCAAAGAAGAATTGCATTTAATAGTCAAAAATGGCAAAACTTGGCTTCCTCCAAAGACCATGTAACTTAAGCGATAAGGGAAAGGTTTGTATTCTATAATAGGATGAGAAATCAAGGTTCCATATGGGTATAGTTCGATCTTAGGAGGCATTTCTCGAAAGATGGTTGCTTGGGTGTCCTTAAGGCTCATGATTACCATGTTATGATGCAACAAATATTACCCGTAGCTTTGAAAGGACTTTTACGATGGGCCAAGTAATGCCATAAATCGGTTATGTTCTTATTTTAACTAAATATGCCAAAGGGCTGATTGATCTCACTAGATTGTTAGAACTTGAAGATGAAATTGCTGAGACTTTGTGTATGTTGGAGATGTACTTCCCTCCATCATTTTTTGATGTGATGGTACACTTGACAATTCACGTAGCTCGAGAAGTGCGGTTAGGTGGACCCGTACAATATCGTTGGATGTATCCATTTGAAAGGTAATTGTTTCATTAGTATGAATATTTTTAGTTATTTTAAGTACAATTTTATAGTTTTGTTCTCAGGTAAATGGGAGTTTGGTGCTAATAATTAGAAGTTTGGTTTGTCGGTATATGAAGACATTCAAAGAATACGTAAATAATTACGCACAACCCGAAGCATGTATAGCAGAGTGTTACCCGGGAATGGAGGCGTCGGGTATTTTGATGTTCATGGGGACAAACATTCTCAAGGAGGAGTAAATCAAAGCCATAATGAAGACATTCAACATGATTCCACACCGGCAGGCGTCCTCTTTCTAGAGGCGTTCAAGTGTATATTGGTAGTGATATGCTAAAGATTGCTCATAGATATGTGCTTTTTAACACGGCAGCAATTGAACCATATATAACGTAAGTATGGTATTATATGTTCATTTAAAATTGTTAGCGATATAAGCACTTGTGTTTTACGAATCTTGTCCACATTAAAATTTTTCTTATTAGAATGCATATGGATGAGTTAAGATCTTCCGATACTTCCGGTGAAGACCAACTCCTTTCCATACACTCGGAAACATTTGCAGATTGGTTAAAGCAAAAGGTACGTGCAACGCCACTTGGTTATTTGTTATATATGTTTTCAATTTATTAGATTCATTTTTCCCGAGTACGTAGTACCTCTTTTAGCATTACCCACATAGAGCTTAATTAGAGATGAATCATCATTCACTTCTTAATTAGATCTTACCAAGCCAAAACATAGAGCTTGCGCCCATTACCGTGGTCACTTGTGTTCTCGCTAACTAAATTTTATTGATAGGTTAAAATGCAAATTGGTCAAGGCATGTCGTATCAAATACTGATACGGTGGTTGTCACATGGTCCTTTAGAAAAATGTGTATCATATAAAGGCTTGCAAATAAATGGGTCAAGGTTTGTTACTAAGGATATTCAAAGAGTCACGCAAACACCGGTGTTTCAATTGAATCAAAATCTTTAGTTGCATCATCACAAATAAGTAGTGGTTTCATGGCGTTTAGAACAAATTCTCGTGTTGGACTACCAACATATGTTTCAAATTCCCTTATTCAAATGTGACTCGAGGCTCACACCTATTTTTGGTGTCAAGATAGAAAAGGTTTTACATTGGTCAACTTACGTACAAGATAAGAACCAATATCAAAATGATCCATTCATTTTAGCGTCACAAGCCCGACAAGTTTTCTATTCTCGAGAGTCGATACATCGAATTGGTTTGTGATGTTAAAACCACCACCAAGGGGTTTCCATGAATTAGAGGAATACAATGAACAGGAAGACACAAGTTGCCATCCGGTGGAACCTTCAACTCTTGGCTTACAAATGAATGATGATACCGAGATTTATGCAAGAACCGATCACGAACCTATCTTAGTGGTTCCGACAAAGAAGAAAAACAAGAAGAATAAGAAAAAGAAAAAGAAGTGCCGTCGATGGTGGGTTTAATTACTCTTTTCATTTCACGGATGCTCCGAACCTATTTTGTTTCTTTCATTTTGCTTGATTGTATTTTTGCTTTTAAAATGACATGCTATTTATTTCTCTTTAATTATGACTTGAAATACTTGTTGGTATGATATGCTATCATTTCTCTACGGAGATGAAATCCCCTTTTTAACTCCGCCATCATTTCAATGCTTGGTCTCAAGCCGGGTAAAGGAGGAGAGAAAATGGGATTTATTGAGTTCTAAATGCGAGATTTTTCAAATTGGTTACATATAATCATGTCTTTGGTATCTCGATGTTGCGCTTTGCTTTTCGGAATGTCTTTACTTATTTTGCGGTCAATGTCTTACTTTTATTCCGCTTAATATACTTCACAACTTTAAGCATTTGCGGCTTCTTAATGGAATTTGAAATGTGATTGCAGGCCTTGTACAATTCACTAAAACTTCCATGAATGCAGTCTTGTGATTGTTGATTGAAATGTGATTGCAGGCATTGGACGGACTTATGCTTCGGGAAAAATGGTGCATTTGTTTGGCATTTTTTAAGGCTAATTTAAAAATTTGGTCTAATATATAAAAGAATGTAAATATAATTACATGTATAAATGTCTTAGTGATGGTTGGAATGTCATATTGGCGTGAGGAGACTCATGTTCGACTCTCACCCGGGCTTTTTTTTTTTTTCATAGTTATTTTTCATTTTACAACTCTTCTAAGGGTTGGAGAAGATCTATTTATCTTTTTCTTCTTATCTATTCAATCTCCCCATCACTTATTCTCCTCCACTTATCTTCTTTTCCGCTCTTTTTCTTTTTCTCCTCCATCTCCCTTGAACCTCCTCCTTCATCTCCTTAACCACGAAAATTTAAAACCCATCAATAGATTGAAATTTGAAGATTTCTTCACCACCAACACCTTCGTCGATATGTGTTAAGGAAAAAAAGGTTTGATTCTATAACCCATTTTAGGTTTTATTATTTTTTGATTTCCGTCTGTTTAATCTTTATTGATCTCGAGAATGATGATACAGCTTAAAATTAGTCCTAGCTTCAATATATCTATTAATCAACACTAATCAATCATGTGTAAATTAGCCATCACCGAATTAGGCTTTAAAAACACTTAGGGTTCATAAATTTTCGAAATTAGGCTGTGGAGAAATTTTCTTCAATTAGGCTTTAAAACACCGAATTAGTCATGGGTGGAGGTGTGAAAGATTCTCCAGTGTGAGCAGTAGTAGCAGAACAAGAATATGAGAATGAAAAAAACCTAAGCGAGTGTGCTATGTGTGAACAAGGGTTTCATGAGACAAAAGTGTGTCCTTGGCTCTATTCTAGGTGTAAGCATGTTCCTTGTAATGGTGTGAGGGCATTTCGCAATCTAAAACAACTGAAACCTATGGAAAAATGTTTTCAAGTGCACCATACCTACTCGCACCTATTTTGAATGGTTTTATCGATGCTTCGACCCTTGCAAAGCCAAGTTGTTGTTGTTACCATCGGTGAAAAGTTGTGATGCTTGTGGAGAAGATGATCACTCTTTTAAAATTGTCCGCTAAAGGTCGAGTTGTGCTTCTCTTCAACCTGCAATAACAAACTCAACCTAAAAATATGCAACAATCAACACAATAAGCACATAGCTTACTCGGTATGTGAAGAATGTGGAGATTTTACATGGGCCTCGAATCTTTATCTTCATTTCCGCAAAGGAAAAAGTTAGAGTTTCTGCAAATCAAATAGTGATCTAATTACAAATCTAGGAAAAAGTCATATGTAATAAGATTTCATTTTATGTGTAGTATGAATTGGTCTGGACTTGTTTTATAATTAAAATTATGCTATGTTGATGACTTATAATATTGTTTGTATGATAAATTGAATGTTTCTCTTCATAAGAACCCCCTTTTAACTCCGCCATTGAATAATTTCATTGCCGGTCTCAAGCCCGGATAAAAGGAGGAGAGAAAAGGGGATTTATTGAGTTGGTCTCTAATTCAGCGGTTAGCGAGAAAAACAGGTAACACATTCCTATAATATTCGAAATTTTTAGCATTTGCGGCTTCTTCATGACTGTTGTGTTTGCTTTACCAAAATTTGCATGAATCCGCTTACTTTGAGCATATAAATATACACCTCCACGTGTTTCATTCATTTACATTTTCAAATATACAACCTGGTGCTTGTGAGTGTTGATTGAAATGAGATTGCAAGTCGTCCTTGTATAATTCGAGAAAGCCTTGTATGTTTCGTGCAAAATGGCGCACTTGTTTGGCCATTTTTTAAGGCTCAGCTTGAAATTATTGTTAAATATTAACGTAGATGTCCTTTGATAATCATACATGTAATCAATGGAATGGTGGTTAGAATCCTGGGTCCTACACAGAGGAGGCCGAGTTCGAATCTCACCCTAGCCTAATTTTTTTCCTAGTAAATTTTCATTTTACAACCCTTATAAAGGTTGCGAATGTTGATTAAAAAGAAAAAGCACAAATCTACCAAAGATATGAATCGGGCAGGATGGTTGACGTCTTGTACTAACACCTAGTAAGCTTGGGTTCGATTCTCTATAAGAACATTTTTCAAATTTTTTTCCTATCTTCAACGACTCTTATTAGTGTTGTTTTAAAATCATTCACTACCTTTAGGATGTGAGTTGTAAATTCTAAAGGTGGTCACTTCTCGCAGAACCCTTTTCACACAACAAGTTGTGGTTTCGATTTCGTCACTACTCTTAGGAACTCGTTGGTCCTAAGAGTTGGACATATTTTACTTTGACAACGCTTTTGTTGGAAAAAGTTGTAAAACATACTACATTTTACAACTTTTAATTTACGAGTTGTCAATCTACAGTTGTAGATTACTAATTTTCCCGTAGTGCTGTATAGTCAAGAAACTCAAAGGATTAACGTCTAGTGAAAGTGCTGTAGACAAGCAAATAAATTAAAAAAAAAAAAGGATTCTTTGGAACTCATATAAACCACTAAGAGATCCTATCTGACTTTACTCTCAAAAGGAGCCGTCAATTTAAGTATTTTCAAATTGACGAGAACCTGTACTTCAGAGAACAATTAAGTTTCCGCCGTGTGTCCTGATAGTTGCAAACTAAACAGACAAATTCTATTAGTAAGGTCAGAAACGGAAAGAAAATCAAACGATTTGCATCACAATACACACAAGAAAGAAAATGAGTCTGTCTTAAGATTGGAGGATATAATCCTTGCCTCGACTTTGATTTCGTCTAATTGGGTTTGCGTTTCCTTTCTTCTCAGTTTGTTTTATTGCAGTACTTACACAAGATTGCCAACATGTACGCTATGCAAGTCAAAGATCGAGAGGAAGGCTTACTTTGGAGGATAGGCTGGGTCAGTGTGTACAATGCAGCCTGTCAGTCTCCAAGATCGATTTCCTTCCCACCGTTGGTGCTCTTGACACATCAGTAGCTCCATTTTATTTTATTTTGTGATTCTAAATATATGACCTAAACTACTCTTACCACAACTGGACAAACTGATATTAAAATTAAAGTACAATGATCAATATACCACAATTTGGAATAAATTGCATCAGCATCAAGGGCTTATCTTCCTCTTTGATCAGATTACAAAAAGAAAACCAAGAACGAATATTAGAATATGAAACAAAAGTATTCAAGAGTTTATTTTCCTCTTTGAACATTCATGACACCTTGTTCTCTTCTAGGTCCATCAAGACTTGCCACCATCAGAAAATATTCTTAAAGCAGAAGTTCTATTGGATCTCTATAAGATTTAATTTTATAGATCATTAATTAGGATCGTTGAACTTCATGATTATCACACAATAATATACGAATAGATTAGTCTAGGAAAAATACCTTACAACGCTAATCCGTAATACATCACCGATCATTTTTGTGTAGCCGTAATACCTTATGGAGGTCTTGGTTTCTCCTTCTTCACCTTTTATGTTATGAACGATTAATTCTCGAACACAATACTGATGGCTATTGTGTTCCTCTTATAGGTAAAAGGAGGACCAAGTTCCTAGGGTTTAGTTGTAGCATTACATCTCGACCGTCCATCAAGGAAGAGTTAATAGGAATTAATCCCCTAGAATGGTAACCGAAATATTTAGCAATATTCTTAATTAACCAAAGTTATTACATGGGCCCACAGGATATTTCTATATGTATAGAAATATTCTTACAATCTCATCTTCATCATCATTATCGAACACGTTATGTGCAACTTAAAGAAAGAAAAACTTACATGTTCTTACTGCTGTAAGGCTCTTGAGAACTACATTCATCAGAGATACATTCATCTTCTGTCAGAAAACATACTGTTAAAACGAAAATCAATGATTCAATGGACGAAGAGTGTTGGAACTGCAACAATGAAATACTGAATAATGATGTTAAAATTAAATTTCTGAAAATGAAATAAAACACTCAAATATTTAATTGCACATTGAGGACAGAGTCACTTGATCATCAAGCTGACCTTAACACGATAGTTCACCGGTACGCCTCAAAAATATGAGATATGCTTATACCCTGTGGTGAAGTCGTATCCAGGATAAAACTGCCCGTTACAAGTACTATAAGCACTATAGCACTTGTCCACTTACGAACTCAACATCAAGGATTAGGAGGAGAAATAAACGCACAAGCGCACAACAAAGTGACAAGGGGGGAAAATAGCTATGGATAATAGCTTTCTCTGGTACACATTGAATGAAGAAATTATTTTTCTTTTATAGGCAGTGAAAATGAATTTGACATAAATTGTATTTGATAACTTCCCTCATTGGATATAAAAACATTTAAGGAATTAAAACCTTGTTTTAATTTTAACAAAAACAGTAGGACTTAAAATCTTGTTTTAGTTATTCCGTTTAGGAATTAAAACTTCTTTAAATAATCCCTTTAGAAATTTAAAACTTGTTTTGCTTTTAATCCGTTTAGGAATTAAAACTTGTTTTAATTTTAATCTTGGTTCACTTATGCATGTGCATACATGCATTAGGCATGACAAGTGTTTCATGCCCACCCATATTTGTATTTCATTCACTCATAGAAAATGAGTAAGCATCCTTAGACCTTTAGGTCATTAGATCAATTCTAACCAAGACCTAAAAATTAAAACATATTAAAAAGACTCATTTTCTCCAACAATCCCCCACATGAATGAAATACCGATACAAAAATCAAAAACGAAAGCGAGAAATACCACTTAGGCAAGAGGTGTCCATGAGGTCTTGAACCTTTGCTTAGTGAGAAATTGTCGGGACTACTTGATGGACGAGTGAACGCGATGTCTTGAACTTGCCATCATTTGGTGTAATCCGCGATAATAACCACACGTGATATCTCTCTAGGTCTTTGTCAAGTTCGTACCGTTGTGTCCTTTTTGGCCACTGGACAAATCCCGTTTCTCGAGAATGCTCTAGAGAATCAGCTCTATTCTCAGGGCGACCCACTTCCACATTCGGATAGGTGAGTTCCATCAAGAGTGTTTCTTGCTACACCCCACTTCAATCTTAAATTGAAACTATAGCACTCATTAAGACTTACTTAAAAGTCATCCTTCACATGCGGTCACACTATCACGTCTATACCATAGGGAAGGGCGGAGAATGAAATTCTCGATAGTGTTTACCTTGACCCATACAAATTAGTTGTCTCATTCAAAACCTTGATCTTGGGATCTCCGGTTATCAAGGTTGAGTATCCTTCATGGCAAGTTTATTTATTGATCCTAAGCCCCATCCCCTCGATGCATTATTAACTATCTCTTTGGACAAACCTTTCGTCAAAGGGTCCGCGATATTCTCCTTAGACTTTACCCAATCAATTGAAATATCGCTTTTTGAGATTAGTTTTTTCGGGGTATTATGTCTTCTTTTTAATGTGTATAGACTTCCCATTATAGTAGTTCATTTTTAGCCTTAGCTATAAAGACTTGATTATCACAATGTATATATATATTTGGCACAGCCTACGCGAGAAGGAATGTCTTCTAAAAAGCATCTTAGCCAAGCGGCTTCCTCTCTGCTTTATCTAATGCAATAAACTCGGATTCCATAGTGGATCGAGCTATGCGGTCTGTTTGGAACTATTCTAAGAAGCATTGCTAGAGTGAAAACATATCCACTGTAGACTTAGTCTCCTCCGAGTCACGATATCCGGTTGCATCACAAAATCCCTCAGGACGGTAGGGTACCCTTCATAATTTAAACAAAAGGTCAAAGTGTATTTTAAATACCTCAACACTCTAAAAGTGCATCCCAGTGTTCCCGCCTGGATTACAAGTATACCTACTTAACCTACTCACAAACATAAGTAATGTCCGGCCTAGTACGGTTCATCAAATACATCAGATTTCCTATCACTCGTGAGTATTCAAGTTGTGAAACTCCATTACCCTTATTCTTTTTGAGTCTACAACAAGGATCATACGGAGTATAGCGAGGCTTACAATCAAAATGATTGAATTTTCTAAGCCTTGATTCAACATAATGAGATTGACTAAGACTATAACCGTTAGAATTTCTTCTAATTTTCATCCCTAAGATTACATCTGCGGGGCCTAAGTCTTTCATATCAAAGTTCTCATTTAGCATGCTCTTAGTGGAATTAATTACATCCATGTTTGTACCAAGTATAAGCATATCATCAACATACAAGCATACAATCACACAGGGCATCATTCACAAGTTTAGTATAGACACTTGTCAGATTCATTAATTTTAAAACCACTGAAAACATTACATGATCAAATTTTTCATGCCATTGTTTAGGTGCTTGTTTCAATCCATACAAAGATTTTTGATTTACAAACTTTGTTTTCACAACCTTTCACTACAAAGCCTTGAGTTGTTCCATGTAAATTTCTTCATCTAATTCACCATTTAGATAAGTTTGTCTTTACATCCATTTGATGTATGTCTAGGTTATGAACATGAGCTATAGCAATTAACATCCTAATGGAAGTAATTCTCATGTAGCAGGTGAGTAAGTATCAAAGAAATCTACACCTTCCTGTTGTTTATAGCTTTTAACTACTAACCTAGCCATGGTATTTTTGAACAATTCCATCTATGTTACATTTTCTCTCAAGATCCATCTACATCCTATGGCCTTACACCACTGGAGGTAAATCTACCAGCTCACGTATTATTTTCTTTGATGGATTCCATCTCACTAATGAGATGACTCTTTCCACCATGGAGCTTCATAAGAAGTCATGGCTTCTCTATAAGTCGAGGATCAGTACTCTTTGCTAGTGTTACTGAAGTCGAGGGTCCCAAGGAGGTTTTGGTTCTAGCACTTTTACTTCTCCTAGGCTCAATTTCTACTTCGTCTTCCTCTAAAGGTAAAGTCTGACTGGTTAAAGGGACATCTAGGGGATCAAGATCTCTCTTACGAGAGTCAGATTTCAAAGGAAAAACATTTTTAAAGAATACAACATCCCTAGATTCCATAATAGTATTCACACAAATTTCAGAAATTTCAGAACTCACAACCATAAATCTATATGCAGGAGTAAGCTCAGGATACCCTATGAAGACACGGTCAACATTTTTGGGTCCTATCTTGGTTGCTTTAGGTTTAGGGATCTGAACCTTAGCCAAACACCCCCACATTTTAAAGTATGTATAAGAAGGTTGTCTACCTTTCCACAATTCATATGGAGTTTTATCTGATCCTTTAAAGGTTACTCTATTCAGGATATAACATGTTGAGAGGACAGCTTCCCCTCACAAGTTAGAAGGTAATACTGAACTAATTAACATAGCATTCATCATCTCCTTAAGGGTGTGGTTCTTACATTCGGCTACGCCATTAGACTGAGGTAAATAAGGAGGGGTAACCTCGTGTATTATGCCATGTTCTACACAAAAATTTCCTATCGAAACTTTGTACTCACCACCACGGTCAGACCTTACTATTTTAATGGTAGCATTTAATTGGTTTTCAACTTCTAGTTTATACATCTTAAAGGCTTCTAAGGCATCATCGTTACCTCTAAGCAAATATATATAACAATACCTCGTACAGTCGTCTATAAAAGCAACAAACCATTTCTTACCACCTCTAGTTTGAAACGATTTCATGTCAATTAGGTCTGGGTGAATTAATTATAAGGGTTTAGAATTTCTATGAACATTTTTGCTAAAAAGGTTATCTAGCATACTTCGATTCTACGCATATTTCACATTTGTGTTCTTTTTGAAACAAAATTTGGGTATACGACCTAAGTAGTAATTTTATGCATTGAATTATAAGTTTACGGTTCTAAGTCTACCATGCGACACATTCAATGACACACAAAGCACAATAATCAAATATGTTCACTTTATCGGCTTTTCCGTTAAGCTTGTAAAGACCCTAAGTCTTATAAATTTTGCCTAGAATTACACGCCCTTAGTTACAACGAGTTTTCAGATCTAATTACTATCTTAATTAAATCTTTTACCATCTAAAAGCAGAATAAGATACAAGATTCTTGCATAGGTGGAACATGAAGAACTTCATTCTACGTGAGAGTCTTTTCGATATGAGCTTACGCTTTCGACCTTTCCCTGTCATGCAACCTCTGTTGCAGATAAGCTACCCATATAGAGTTTCTCGACATCCGCTATCCTCTAATAGGACAAACTCAGGTTGTATAGCTATCACTCTCAACACAATTCACTCTTATATTTCTCACGTGCGGCACACACTCTCACATCCTATGCTAATATACCTTGCACACACACATTGACTCACAAAAGCATACATACTCATGCTAGTACCTTCCTTCAATCTCAATGGGGCTTAGCCAACTTGAGATTTCACACACACACTGACTCACACACATACATACCAGTACAAACCATAAAGAGAGGCATCAAAATACTGAAGTTACAGCAATTGTTGGTGTAGCAGGTGATAAATTGAATGATGCAGCAGCGAAATAGGTAATGTTGATGCAGAAGTATGCGGGGAAATGACAAAACAATTTGTGTAGTTGTAGGTTAAACAAGTGATTGCAGGAGCATTATGATCAGCCAACCAAATAATAGTTGTTGGAGATGTATTCAAAGTAGTTGATGTTGTAGAAGTATTGCAGTAAAAGTACTTGGATCAGGAATGTAAGATGTAAAACCTGACAGTATGGCGTAAGAAGTATAACCTTGTAAAACTGACACACCATACTCAACACTCTCATGACAGTATGGCATAAGATGTTGTATCAGATGAGAAGTATAAGAAACCATTTGATGCACCTCATTGCGATTGTAATAAGCATGAAGAATCAGCAGGCTAGTAATCACGTGGAGAATGTCGTAGTAGTTTGTTGTCGCAGCTGTAGAATAAGTATTCACAGTTGTGGCAGTAGTAATTTGAGTAGGCAAGAAAAAAATGCGATGCATCTCCAGCTGAAATAAGGCCTTGAAAAACTGGTGCAAAATGATAAACCTCTAAACTGTGTCCACCAAGAAGCAACAACAACAGTTGGAGTAGCAATAAAATTAGCTGTAAGAAGTAGTTTCCACCAACATGAAGAACTTGATGACACTCTAGTGGCGTACACTCGAACCAAAACATATCACAGTTGGAGAAATCCCAGTTAAGCAGCGTAAAGAACATTGTTGTTGCATCTCGCAAAACATTGAAAAGCGGCACTGTATAGCTGATCAAATTTTATATAGTGGTAAGTAGAGTTGTCGTTCACTCGGACTTGTTGAAATCGATTTTAGGATTTAATAAACTAAAATATACACAAAATATTGTCACAGAATATTAGGAATAACCACGACATTGATTCCACTATTACACATGAATAAATTATGGTAAATAAGCCAAAACTCTAATTATCTTTTAAGTCCCTTATTTCTTAATTCACGTATAATCAGACAAATTCTCAAAAATTAATTGTATCCCCTAAGCATAGATTATCTTAATACAAAGCATAACCTATCTAATTGAATCACAACTAATGCAAACAATTAAAAACTCTGCAAAAGCAGTGATTGAGTGAATCATAAATTATAAATTAGAGAAAATAAATAATTACCAATTATTCATGCGTAAATAGCTTCCTCATTGCCTTGGTTGTTGGAGAATTAGCTCATCATCATGTTGGGAACACGCTCAAAAATTATTTTTATTGCTCAAAGTGTTTACAAATGATGAAAATGGGAGAAATATAATGAAAACCGGGTTTGTAAAAGTTATATTTGTTACAAACCGAGCTGTTACAAAGAACGATAAAAGCTTCCTGTCACTGTTACTGTTGCTTTAAGACTGTCTCCTGAACTACGACCCACTCTTGGCAGTCGTTTACACTATAGCATGAACGATTATGCAGGTGTGCGTCTTATGTTCTTCGTGTTCTTAGTGCGGCGTGACGAAAATAATTCTATAACTTGATTTTCTCGATATGTTGAATGCTCTGTACCTCTCCCTAACTCTCCATAAACCTTCTGTGGTGCACGAGTACCCTTTATATAGCCATAGACACCAAAAAATCTCGCTCCATCGCTGCCAGTAATCTTCTATTACTGGGACCATATTTTCATGCAAGATACGGGAATAATTTCTATTTTTAGCTCTTTCACGCGTCTCTGACTTGAATCTTCCTTATTTAACTCCTAAACATACTGAGAGACCTATATCTATCCAAACACGAGCGGCACACGTATAACTCGTTGTAATTTCGTGATTATCCTCCGGCCACGTACTCTCATGTTCTCTTCCCAATGATTAAACATCCCAACTAAACTCAAACGAACACCCATACCAGCATTGTTTGGACATATCCGTTCATCCCGATCGAAACCGGTGGTTGAGTCTCACCGGAACTTCTCCAAAAATCCAACAGAGAAATCGTGATGAGGCGCATTATTTTTTATTGCTCAAAGTGTTTACAAATGATGAAAATGGGAGAAATGTAATGAAAACTAGGGTTTGTAAAAGTTATATTTGTTACAAACCAGTACATTACAAAAGAACGATAAAAGCTTCACATCCCTTTATTCTTGTTGCTTTAAGACTGTCTCCTGAACTACGACCCACTCTTGGCAGTCGTTTACACTATAGCATGAACGATTGTCTGGTGTGCGTCTTATGTTCTTCGTGTTCTTGGTGCAGCAGCAGCAGAAAATAATTCTATAACTTGATTTTCTCGATATGTTGAATGCTCTATACCTCTCCCTAACTCTCCATAAACCTTCTGTGGTGCACGAGTACCCTTTATATAGCCATAGACACCAAAAAATCTCGCTCCATCACTGCCAGTAATCTTCCATTACTCAGTCATATTTTCATGCAAGATACGGGAATAATTTCTATTTTTAGCTCTTTCACGCGTCTACAGCTTCTGAATCTTCCTTATTTAACTCCTAAACACTTCTGCAGAGACCTATATCTATCCAAACACGAGAAGCACACGTATAACTCGTTGTAATTTCGTGATTATCCCCTCCGGC
This sequence comes from Papaver armeniacum, assembly GCA_023531295.1. Classification (NCBI taxonomy): domain Eukaryota; kingdom Viridiplantae; phylum Streptophyta; class Magnoliopsida; order Ranunculales; family Papaveraceae; genus Papaver; species Papaver armeniacum. The sequence continues at coordinate 181,673 of JAJJWW010003450.1, forward strand.
CACGTACTCTCATGTTCTCTTCCCAATGATTAAACATCCCAACTAAACTCAAACGAACACCCATACAGCATTGTTTGGACATATCCCGTTCATCCCGATCGAAACAAAGGTGGTTGAGTCTGTTCGAACTTCTCCAAAAATCCAGAGAAATCGTGATGAACTGCATTATTTTTCCGCCAAAAAGCAGATTTGAAAGGTTGGGGATAACCTCCCCTAACGGCGATGGGGTTGCGAATAACAGTGCCCCTTAACCAAAATGAGGGTGCCTTTCGTACTTTTCTCCGGGGTCCAAATAGCTCTTTTTGAGCAACTTTTTCCACATAAGTGTATTCCCCAAAAACACCTACACAAATATAAAAATACCATAATAAGTACAAAATCAAGCACTAACAATAGAGACACTGAGGACAATTCAGATACAAAAAATGTGTCTATCAATAGCTTAGACGACCTTATAAGACCTGTACATCGTAGATTCATAAATAGAAGTAGGTGCACGGCATGAGTGTAATTGATTCAGCACCACACTCTAATTTTGAATTGTCATCCAAAAATTCAGTGCAAAAGGCACAACAACAGTATGCAAGACAGAATATGGGGCCACAGGTTTTATCCCAAAAAATCATCTCCAATCCTCAAGGTTTTATCTACAAAATTTTAAATTAATATAGAGATGTGGACTTAGACTCAAGGTCATGGAGAAGGTCTTATTTAGACTTTCTCTTCCACCCCCACATAATTATGCACAATTTTCAAGGACCTCAACCTTTGCATTGGAGATGGAATTTTGGTGGAAATTTTTTTAAATCTTAGGTGGCATGGTTTTTTTAAATCTTAGGTGGATGTATGGTTGGTTTTTAGTCATATCGTTTTCTCTGACCGCGGCCCCCAGCGTGAGTCATCTAGTTATAGTAAGATTCGGATACACAATTGTCGTATATCAAAGGGTAACAGATGTAATTTTGTGTATTCTTGCAATTGTGAAAGGATGGCTTCTTTTCAATGTTAACCCTTCAAATTTCCAACTGGACTACCCAATTTGTAGCAACTGTTGGAATAACCAATAAGATGCCGATGACATGTAAAGTAATTTTGACGTGGCTTCACCAGATCTAAGAATAATTGTGGGGATGACATGTGGCATTTTGGATTCTCTTATTATAAAGAAAGATAATTCAAGCATTCTAAGACCTAATATCATCTAGATTTTGCATGCTAGTGGGTGTAGTCTACTTACCGTTTATGTTGTTTGCTTTGGGTGATTAAAAATAAGGTTTGATATAATTTTTGTTAATGGAGAAGTGGGAACTTGATAAGTTCTTCTCACTCTCTGTTTTCATTAACTTTGAAGATGACAATAATTTCTCTTATTACATTCTCTTTCTTCACTTGGTCAATATAAGACCCAAGGAAGAGTTACATGTGGACTATTCTTGTCCATACAACTTCTACTAAATTAGACGCATTGCGTCATGAGCTAAACAGATACATTTTCATGACATTACAGAACATGAGGAGAGAAAATGACTCCTGGATGTTTTAGATGTGATCCAGTGTCATGACAATAAATCTCTAGGGCATGACACTACTGGAACATTACATTAACTCTCAATAATATCCTCCTTAATGTGATGTTCTTCTACTCCTAGTAATTCACGGAAATGTTGAAATTTACCTTTGGGAAGTGCCTTGGTGAATATGTCCGCCAATTGGTCTTCCGTCTTGCAATACTTGAGTTCTATCTCACCATCTTCAACCGCTTCTCAAATGAAATGGTATTTGAGTTTAATGTGCCTTGCTCTACAATACTCCACCGAATTCTTGGACATAGCTATTGTTGATTTGTTGTCACAAAAGATTACGGTGCTTTCTTCTTGCTTCTCTTGAATGTCTTCCATGATTCTGCTTAGCCATACAACATGAGATGTAGCTATTGATGCCGAAATGTACTCCGCTTTCGCCATGGATTGATCTACGGTTTCTTGCTTCTTCAATACCCATGTGAATATACCATAACCAAGAGAAAAAGCATAACCCGATGTACTCTTCATGTCATCAATACATCCTCCCAAGTCTCTATCACAATAGCCAACTAATTTGACATCCAAATTTCTTGAACACATGATTTCAAACTTCATTGTTCCTTGTATATACCTTAACAAACTCTTTGTCGTGCCAAGATGTAAATAACTAGGTGAACTCATGAACCTAGAAAGCATACTGAAGCAAACATAATATCTGGTCTTGTATGTGTAAGGTACAACAAATTTCCAATAAGACCTCTATAATAAGTCTCATCAACTTTTCTTTCTTCATCATCCTTCTTGAGTTTCTCATTCACTTTTGTTTTCACATATAGTGTAGGCTCACTCTTACTTTTGTCGAAGTTTTTCCTTTTGAAGTATCCATCTATCTCACTATACCAAGCTCTTGGTGCTTGCTTTAGGCCATACAAAGCTTTCTTCAACTTGTACACCTTATATTCTTCTCCTTCCACCACAAAACCTTGTGGTTTGTCTACATAGACCTCTTCATGGAGTTCTCCATTCAGAAATACCGATTTGACATCAAGTTGTTAAAGTAACAAACCTTTTTGGGAATCCATAGCAATCACGGCTCTAATGGTGTCAAGACGAGCAACCGGTGCAAACATTTCATTGTAGTCGATACCAAGTTGTTGTGAGTAGCCCTTTGCCATGAACCTTTCTTTGTATCTTTGAACCGTTCTATCCGCATTGTACTTCACCTTGTAGATCCATTTCACACCAATAACTTCTTTGTCACTTGTCCTTGCTACCTTCTCCCATGTATCGTTCTCGTCAATGACAAAAACTTCTTCTTCCATAGCTTTTATCCAAACCGATTCTTTTGATGTTTCTTCAAAATTTCCGGTTCTACCGTAAAAAAGTTACATCTTTCCTAAACTTCACTCAACCTTCGCATCTTCTTTGGTGCCGAAGGTGATGATGTTGATGCACTCGTACTTGGAGACATACTTGGAGATGCTCCTTGTCTTGCACTTGGTGGTGTTTAAGGTAGTTCTTCCTTATTTTCGTCACCTTCTTCAACTTCATTTGTTGCTGAATTTTCTTGTTCTTCATCAACAATAATGGTTCTTTTCTCAATTTTACATTCTTCCCAATTCCAAGAAGCTCCTTCATCAAATACACACATCACGGCTTGTAATCATCGTGTTGTTCTTCAATCTATACAAACTATAACCTTTTGATTGGAGGCTATAGCCAATGAATATACACTTCTCACTTGATCCATCAAGTTTTGTTTTCTTCACCTTTGGAATTTGAGAATAACATACACTACCAAAAACTTTGAGATGCCTTACCGATGGTTTTCTTCCACCCCATGCTTCAATTGGAGTTTTATCCCATACGGCTTTTGTTGGACACCTTTTCATCAAGTAGATGACGGTGTTGACGGCTTCGGCCCAAAACACTTTAGGCATACCCTTGTCATGAAGCATGGACTTCACCATCTCCATAAAGGTTTGGTTCTATCTCTCGGAAACACCATTTTGTTGAGGATTATAACCCATGGTTAGTTTCCTTTCCAAGCCTTCATCTTCACAAAATTTATCAAACTCTTTGTTGTTGTATTCTTTGCCTCTATCACTTCTCAAAACTTTGATGTAGTGACCACTTTGCTTTCCAACAAGGCTCTTGAACTTCTTAAAGATGCTAAAAACTTCGGATTTTTGCCTCATGAATTACATCCAAGTCATACGACTAAAATCATCAATGAATAAGATAAAGTATCCATTACCTCCATGAGATGGTGTCTTCATTGGTCAACACACATCGGTATGTACCAAACCAAGAAGTTCTTTTTCTCTCCATGCTACACCTTTTGGGAATGGTTGGCGATGTTGTTTCCCAAGTGCACAACCTTTACATATTCCATCCTTGTGGTTGATATGTTGTGGAAGTCCTTGCACCATGTTCTTGTTGGAAAGCACCTTGAGACTATTGAAATTCAAATGCCCAAGTCTTTTATGCCATAACCATGTTTCATCAATGGTTTCCATCCTCATTGCAACATTCTTCTCCTTTTCAAATACAATTAGAAAGCTTATATTCTTCTCCATCTTGATGCTCTTCATCACTTGTCTCTTGTACTTGTGTTTTTTGTCATAAATGGTGCAATATACATCTTCAAAATGAACCGCGTACCCAAGCTCCACAAGTTCCAACACTAAGCAAATTTTGTGCCAAATCCGGAACATATAACACATCTCTAATGTATTTTGCTCCATTGATAGTTTACACGCAAATTGTACCTCTTCCGTTAGCTTGAACCATGTTTCCATCCCCCATCTTCACTAGAGAATTTACCGATGTATCCATATCCACAAACAAACTTTTCTCACCGGAAATATGAGTTGTACAACCACTATCCACAAACCACACTTCACTCTTGGAAGTTTCTACGACACTTTGACAAGCATAAAACAAGTTTTGTTTTCATTTTTCTTCTTTTTCTTCCGCTCTACCGGCATGTTCATCTCCTTTGTATCTACAACCTCCTCCAAATGTCCATATTTCTTGCAATGATGACATTAAGGATTCCCTTTGTTCCAACAATTCTTCTCCAAATGACCATTCTTCTTGCAAAAATTGTATTTTGGTACTTGTTGAGAATCACCCTTTTGTTAGTTGTTGGAGATTGCTCCTCCTTTGTTCCAATTTCCCTTTCCTTTCAAATTAGATGAAGCATCACCCTTGTACTCATTCTTCTTCTTTGCTGAATTTTTTGAGTACAAGTTCATCTTTGATTGAAATGCACTTTCAATCGACTTCTCGGCGTGTCGTGACACCCTTTCTTCATAGACTTTCAATTGAGCCCATAACTCTCGCGACTCCAATGTAGAAAGATCCTTTGTTGCTTCCAAAACGGCCACAATGGGTTCAAATTTTTCCGGTAAGCAATTTAAAATCTTCTGACAAATTCTTTTCTCTTCTAGCTTTTCGCCACACATCAATATTTGATTAACAATTTCTAACTCTAAAAGAAAACTCATTTAATTTTTCATTTTCTTTCATATGTAGATTTTCAAAATCTCTTCTATATGATTGAATTTTCAACTCTCTTACCTTCTTGTTTCCTCCAAACTCTTGTTGAAGAATATCCCAAGCTTATTTAGCTATAGGAAAATGGATTACTCTTGGTAGAATAGTGTCTCCAACTCCTTGTTGAATGTACATGGATGCTTTAGAATTCTTCTTCCTACTCTCCTTAAGTAAATCCTTATTTTCTTTTTCTAGAGTTGATGTATCTTCAATTTCTTCATACCCATTTTGAACAATCTCCCAAACTCTTGAGACATGAATAAGGTCTTCATCTTGATGGACCAAAAATCATAATTTTCTCCGTGAAAAATTGGGATTGATGGTTGTTGAATATAAAGGTTTGAGTTGCTAGAACTTGCCATTGATTGGGTTGAAGATTAGTTGAAGAAATTGGGTTTTTTTCTTTTCAAGATCTAGTTTTTGAAATTTTCTTTGGTTGCTGATTTTTTGATTGATTGGGTATTGATTAAATTTTTTCCTACTACCAAGATCGGATTCAATTGATCTTGGCTCTGATACCAACTGTTGTTTATTTTGGGTGATTAAACATAAGGTTTGTTATGGTTTTTGTCAGTGGCGGAACCAGAAAATAAATGTAGGGGTGGCTTGAAAACAAATTGGCTTGACTTGGGCTGGCTTAAGCCTATTGTTTAGGCTTGATTTTTTGTAACCAAAATCAAGTGCACTACAAAACGAAAGCTTTTTTTGGACTTAGGGCTGGCTCAACATAGATCCGCCCCTGGTTTTTGTTAATGAATAAGTGGGAACTTGATAAATTCTTCTCACTCTCTGTTTTCATTAACTTTAAAGATAATAATAATTTCTCTTATTACATTCTCTTTCTTCACTTGGTCGATATAAGAACCAAGGGAAGAGTTACATGTGGACTATTCTTGTCCATACAACTTCTACTAAAACAGACGCATTGTGTCATGACCTGAACAGATACATTGTCATGACATTACAGAATATGAGGAGAGAGAATGGCTCCTGGATGTTTTAGATGCGATCCAGTGCCATGACAATGAATCTCTGGGGCATGACACTACTGGAATATTACATTAACTCTCAATAGTTTGTAGCAGATGATCCGTTTTTACAGCATTCAGCCGGCCCGGCACCATAAAAACAAAAAAAAATTATTGAACCAAAGCAAAGTATTGAATTCTCTTCTCAGTTGTGCATTTTCGCCGTTGGTTGATATACTTGTTAGTACTGCATTATGTGAATGCATTCAAATCGGACATGTCTTAGCTAGTTTTTCAAATATTTGTGTTACTGTTCAAGACCTGACAGAGGAAACTAATTTCAACCATAAATTTGATGATGAATAGGTGGTGTGGTCGGACTTGGAATCTGAAAAGTAAATCACCAGTGTACGAAATCCTGATTTCCACTTTGTAATTGGCATCCTACTTTATGGAAATATAATAGCAAATGTGGAAGTATCCTATGAACAAGGATGAGATTAAAAATGTGTAATTTGCATCTTACTTTATCAACATGACCCTTGACACCACAGCAGCAATAATTGATAGAGAAATGCAATAATGTTCTGGAGAGATAAAACTGCATTGTGAGCAATCATTATTGTCCCAACTACCAATTTTCATTTATCATTATTTGGGGTTACTAGACATCCTTAGCATGAGTCTAGTCTAGATATAAAAACGTTTAATATATGTCTCTGGCATGGGTGTAGTTCAGGTGTAATGTGCGTCGCTTACACCTGAAGATCGAGGTGTAAGCGAGGTACCCGGCCCCTTTTCTCAACTCAAGTACCTACCAATTTTTGCAGGTACCCCTTTTCTCCATAATTCAATTGAAGATCAAGGTCACGGATCGATTACCAGCGAAATTGTAATACAAATTTCTGTGTTTGGGGTAGAAGTAATTTTACCTTACAAACACCACCAAAAATAAACTTCCTCGTCTGGTGCTTACTTCATGAGAAGCTGAATACTTATCGACATCATGCAGATCAAAGGTATTGACATCTACAATTCCTGTGTGCTTTGTGGAGATGACACTGAATCGCATCATCACATATTTTTACACTGTAAAATAAAATTGCACACAAGATTTGGTCTATGGCCATTCCTAGCAACAGATGGTGTTGGGTTGTACCGAGAAGTATGAAAATGTTAGCTATCTCCTGGACACTTCACCAGCGCAGGTAACTTTCTTTCTTTGGTGTCTCATTCCTGCGGCTGTGATTTACACAATATGGACAGAAAGGAATAGGCGCGCGCATCTTTGAGCCTAAACACAATTTTAAAACTGAAAATGATCTGGGTATTGAAGTGAAGTCTCTGGTATTAGCATGGGCCGCTGCTGCCGGGAGAAGAGTTCACCTGAACTTCACCAACACTGTTCCTAATAATTGGGAAGAGCTAGTTGTGTAACTTTCACTTTTTTCTTTCTTTTTTTCTACCTCTGGTAGAGTTTTCCTAAATTCTTCTTCTTTCAATATATTTTCTCTTCTTATCAAAAAAAAAAAAAAAAAACTGGTCTCAAAGTGTGTCGTTTAAATCGCATAGAGATTATTCGCCCCGCAACCACAACGAAATCCAACATTGCGGAAAGAGAAGCAATTTGATTATTATGGCAGAAAGATGAGCAAATTCTATATGGTCATGAATTAACCATTATACTTTTAATTGGTTGTCGGCAAAGAGAATTCTTATCGCATAAATTAATCCCTGTCTCTACACCTAAAAATTATGGCTCCTCTCATGCATCAAAATGAAAGAGACTGATTCAAATTTCTATAATGTTTTGTCTTCCAGGTTCGACATGCAGTTCTAAGTAATTGATTTTTGGCGGGTTTTCACCTTACAAGATTGGGGGACTTGATAAACAAATCTCAGTGTTCTACTTTTGCTTATCGACACTGGAGTGTAGAATCTCTCCACGACATGGTAATAAAAATTGCTGAGTATGATCTTCTTGGCTGGCTTGGACGTGTTAAACTGATACACTGCATATCCTCAGAATCATAAATTACTTCTCCTAATTAAATAACTTGAAGGGAGAAAAAACCCAGAACAATTGAAAAAGAAAGCAAAGAATCCAAAACACTAGACTTGAATAAGGCCTTTATATTGCATCACGACATTGGGGACTGTCATCCCAACTAGGTTGGCACCATAGCCGCCACCAAATCATTTGCTGAAGCAACAGAATATATTATTAATCGTCAATACAAATAAAAAACTGAAATTAATTAATTCTCTCATTGTTTTCAGTTTCAAATCCTGATGAACGTCTTTAATATTTGATATTGCAGTGTGACATGGTAAAGTAATCTTTACATTCTTCACACAAGTAGGCCAAATTGAATCCTGTAAAATTCATAACATTATCAGATTTTTTCAGAAAACATTACAAAAATTAGAATTGAAAATAAAGAGAGAGAGAGAGAGAGAGAGTGAGAAGGTGCACCTATTTTTAGTGTTGGTTGATAATTGTGTGGGTATTCTATACCATATGCTGCTCCCTTTTCAAATTTTCGCAACCCTCTATGTCTAATTCCTTGAGAGAAGAAGACCATAATCGTAAATCTGGTATAGATGTCAACTTATTGCAGCCTTTGATAGATACTCTCTCAAGGCAAGGGAAGGAATTATCAGGTGGCGGGGGAGGTGCAGACCATTCTTCTAAATTTACACAAAACTTGATGAACAACGTAGTTAACGAAGGGAATAATGTTCTTCTTGTTGATGTAGCAGAACCTTTGCTTTCTTCTTCCACCTCTTCTTCTTCTTCTTGGTGGCAGTAAAATTCCTTACCTTAACACTTGATTGAATTCATTCTTATTATCCAAAGAATCTGAAGACACGGGAGTTGACCCAGGCCCACTAATTTTCCACAATTCTCGCAGTCTTCAAACTTTAATCGCACTAAATTAGGAAGACAGGAAGATGATCCCATCCACTTCGGAAGCTTTAAACCGGGGAAACCCTCGATGAACAATTCCTCCAAATTAGGGTGAGGTTGGAGACCTTCCAACACCAAAAAAGAATTACTAACAGCCACTTCTTCTTCTTCTTCTTCTCGGAAATCCTTCCATTGTAAATTCAAAAATCGAATGCTCTGCTTGTCTTTTAATTTTGCCTTCTCTGCCTCTATTTTACCACCTCTCACATTCTCTAGATTTACAATCACTAACCTCCGAAGGGAGTTTAGATCTGCTAGTTCATGGATATTGGAGACGTCTTCTTCTTTATTCACGATAAAAGGATCTATTACTTGGAGACGAGTTAGCTTTTCAATACATCTGGGCAATTCTGTTATTCCAGTACCATCCAAATCAAGTGACCTTAATTGTGTCAGAGCTCCGAAGTTACGAGGCAGAGATTTTAACTGGAAACAACATAAGAAGTAGAAATCCGTTAAATTATAGAGGAGAGAGATTGAATCGGGTAACTCTGAGATTTTTGTTCCTGAAATTTCAAGGTACGATAGACTCTGGAGATGCCCAATATTTGTTGGCAAGACAGTAATACCCTCACAATAATTGATTTTTAAAGCCTTCAACCTGGTTAGCGTGGTGACGGAATCAGGTAAAACTGTGGCGTCTGACCAAGAGAGATCAAGATATCGCAAATTAACCAAAGAACCAATTCCGTTGAGAATATTTTGAACATTTTTGGATGCATGAAGGTTGAGAGTTTGCAGATTGTAGAGTTGATTAATGGACACGGCATGAACATCTTCAAGATTAGAATAACCGAGTTCAAGGTACCTCATATGCTTAAACTTCAAAGTGGAACAAGATATTGTTTTCAGTCTTCCAAATTCACAACCTAGCCGATGTATTACACGAAGACGCTTGTTACTCTGCGGACTCGGCAAAACAAAACCTTCTTCTTGGAAAAAAATTGTCCGCAATCTTGTTGCATTTTTTAATAAATCAAATTCTTCTTCTTGTGGTTTCCCTTCCATGGTTAACCGTAGCCGACGAATTTGAGACACATCATTTTTCATTTCACTTTTCTTCAGAATCGTAACTTCATGGCTGCCAACTACACTTAATGCAAGATCATGTACAAGATCATGCATTTTGAACGATACAATGTCACCTATGCGGTAACCCCTTTCAACATCTTGAAAGAAAGACCTAGACAACAAACTAAGGAAGTAATCATTACCAACATCTTCGAGTGAGTTTTGATTTCCTCCATTAGATGGTGGTTGAATGAATCCTTCGGCTATCCACAATCGGATCAATGTTTCTCTATTATATTCCCAATCTTTGGGAAATAAACAACAATATGAAAAACATTGTTTCAAATGGGATGGTAAAATATCGTAACTCAATTTCAATATCGGTATGATTCCCCCACTATGATTTTCTGGTGTTTGTAAGCTTTGGTTGTCTCTAATTGACAACCACTGCCTCTCATCGCTCTGTGAGTGCATAAGACAACCAAAGAAGTTTGCAGCAAGCGGCAAACCTCCACATTTTCTTGCTATTTGCTCTCCTATAATTTTCATAGTTGGAGTCTCAGACGCCCCGCCAGGAGAAAAAGCTTTGTTCTTGATAATAGACCAACACTCCGCTCCAGATAAGACATTTAGATTGTAAGGAGGAATTAAACCTTGCACCACCGACGCAACTCCTTGACTGCGTGTAGTGACTATAATTTAGCTGCCAACAGAGCCGCAGCAGTCTAGAACACTTTTAAGTTCATTCCATTCTGTGGGATCTTCATTCCATAAGTCATCTAGAACTAGCAAATACTTTTTTCCTTCTAATTCTTCTCTCAATTTTTTTACTAATACATCATTGTTTGAGAAATCCTGGCATCCGGAACCAGTGGCAGACTCCATAATGATTCTATGAGCCATTTTGAAACGAAAGACAACTTGATTGGAGGATGAGAAGAAGTCTTTTACCTTGCTGTTCCTATGATCAGATCGGCGCATGGCTTCGTAAGAAAATTCATCGAGAAGATCATCAGCATCATAAGAAACTTGTTTGAGCATTTTTAACCAAAGTGAAACCGCAGCATCGTTCACCTGCTTGGTCTCTGCATCGGATGTTTTAGCCTCAATAAGCTCCAATGTATGTTTAAGCATTTTCAGGTCATCCTTGACACCCCAAGCAAGACTAATCTCATTTCCGAGCAGAGTAACCAGTTTTTTTAACATTTCAGATGCACCACTAGTAAGAACACCCTCCAACGCCATTATAAATTGATATTCGAAGAGTGTGGGTGGTTCTTCTTATCAATCTGTTTACACCAAGCCGGGTAAATGCGCTCTCAAAAGTCAGTTATGTGATGATAGTTTGTTTGTCTGCTTTCGGTCGTACCCTGCAACTTGTTTCAACCACATGGGCTGGTCTCAGTTATGGAAGGCAAGAGTCTTGTCAAAATCCTCATTTATCATGTCAGTGATGTCTAGTCCTACCTATCCTTGCTTTAATGTTGTAATATCACTGCATGTGAATCACACATTCTATATTGAATTTTTTTTTGTTTTTCGTTTTTATAAATAACAGAGTAAAAGAAATTAAAGATTGACTCTTTTACAAACTAGTAAAAGAGTGTAAAGGAAAAAAACAAAAATTTAAAAGTTATGAGAAAATCAAATCCCAGTTGAACATAAGCCTGTCAAAATTATCCTTAGTGCTAGGCATGAAAAGAGCATACCAAGAGACACTCAATCCATATTATCTAATTCAAGTATTCTAAGAGCTAGCTAGCATCTTAATTTTGCAAGCTAGTGGGCAGTAGTATTCATTCATGGAATTATAAAGAAAAATGACCGAGTGATAATATACCTGGCTTGATTGGGGTATACTCAAACTAATTGGGGTATACCCAATAAGACAAAATCTGGTCATTATGAAGTAAAACCAAGCCACCCCTTAACCTTTTTTTTCTAAATGGCTAATATGCCCTTGGTTAATTAACACTAAAATTCTAATTAGGTTAATTAATTGAGTTTAGATTAAAATTTTCAAATTATGAATTCAGTAGATTAACCTTTTGATCCGTCTTATGAGTTCGATTTCGATCCAAAAATTTTGGTTTTGAAAATGCATAAAGCCTAGAAGGTCGTGGTTTGAATAAGCTTCCGACCAAACATCCGCCGGAATGGTCAACTTTGAATAAGGTGCCGATCGCTCTTCCGCGGGCAAGTGTCAACTTTGAATAACCCGTCGACCGGATATCCGCCTAGGAATGGTCTCGGATGAAGAACACGCCGACTATCTTAAGCAAAGAATCTCAAATTCGGCATGTAAATATTTCCTACCCTTAGGCTATATTAATCTCGGCATGCAAAAATACAACATTCTTGGTGACATAATATGGAAGATGTAATTTACTTTATTCATTCAATTTTGGTTACTACATTGATTGAAACATAAAACCTAATCCTTGTCGACGGAAAAACGAATGCACTTAGCATGTGCATCAAGCCTTTGAACCCCTAGGGCGACCCTATTGGACGAGTTATAGTCTCGCGAGGGTTTACATGGGGAGGTTCCGCCCCACAAAACCTATACAAAAACTTCTAAAGCCATCAATCTTCCTCCTCCGAAGACGATACACCCTCCATCATCTCGGGGGCATACTCCGGATTTTGGATTCCATGAATTGATAGCTTGCATCGAATGCGAATGCTTCCCCCTTTTCCTCCAAGTAGCGCGCTTTGGCGACTTCATGCTACAAAAACATAACAAAAACTTACTTTGTTAGTGCGGTTTAATTTGAAAGATCAAACAACATGGATCACGCAAAATAAACCACAAAAATACTTACAAATTGTTCAATTGACAAGTTAAAGTGGGGAGCGTTGAAAACACTACACCAAAACCAGGATTTTCTAACAGTGCAACCTGTCACAGTTTATTTTTCAGTCACAGATACACCTGTGATAAGTCCTGCAACAGTTATAACTGTTATTAAATTTTGTATTCGTGAGAATAATTAGGAATATTAAATTCTTTTATTAGTCACAATAATATTTGTTGACAATTTTACAGACAATCACAATTATAAATCAAAGTGATGATTCCACCCAAATATTTCACAATATCTAAAACAACCCCAAAATTATAACACTTTGAATTTTTCTTGTCACTAATTTTCCCACATTTGTACAAACTAACAATTATATTTCATTTCTATAAATCAAAATATATTTTCTTTTCTTTTAATTTTTTAATATTAGAAAACATGATCAAGACCAAGTCAACGAAGTCATGACTTTATAGTAAATTTGACTTTGACATATTTGCTTCTTCCGAAGACGGTGAAAATTACCGAGACACCCTTATCGGATAAGCTATGATAAAAATTCTCAAGATTGTGAAAATGACCGAGACTACCCCTTATCGGAAATAAGTAAAGTAAATATTACTGCATTTGTTAAAATGACCATATTACCCTTAATGGAAAAAAGTGCAACTAAATATTATGCGATTTGTGAAAATGACCAAACTACCCTTATCAAAAATAAGTGAAGTAAATATTACATCGTGAAAATGACCATATTACCCTTAATGAAATTAGTGCAATAAATATTGAAACCGTAAAAATGACCAGACTACCCTTATCGGAAATAAGTAAAGTAAATATTACAGACTATGAAAATAACCATACAACCCTTATAAGAAATAAGTAAAAAAAATATTACAGACAGTGAAAATGACCATCTTACCCTTACTAGAAATAATGGAGACTGTGGAAATGACCAAACTACCCTTATCGGAAATAACTAAAGGAAATATTACACATTTTGAAAACGACCATATTACCCTTATTGTGAAAATGACCATATTACCCTTACTAGAAATAAGTGCAATAAATATCATGAAGACTATGAAAATGACTATATTACACTTACAAGAAATAAGTGCAATAAATATCATAGAGACTATGAAAATGACCAAACTACCCTTATCAGAAATAAGTAAGGTAAATATTACAACCTATGGAAATGACTATTTTACCCTTAATGGAAATAAGTGTAATAAATATTCTGGAGACTATGAAAATGACCAGACTACCCTTATCATAAATAAGTAAAGTAAAATATTATAGACTGTGAAAATGACCATATTACCCTTACTGGAAATAAATGCAATAAATATCACGGAGACAATGAAAATGACCAAACTACCCTTATCAAAAATAAGTAAAGTAAATATTACAGACTGAAAATGTCCATATTACCCTTACTGGAAATAAGTGCAATAAATATCATGGAGACTATGAAAATTACCAAACTACCCTTATCAAAAATAAGTAAAGTAAATATTACAGACTATGAAAATGACCACTTTACCCTTATTGGAAACATATGCAATAAATATTATGGAGACAGAGAAAATGACCAGACTACCCTTATTGAAATAAGTAAAGTAAATATTACAAACTGTGAAAATGACCATATTACCCTTACTGGAAATTAGTGCAATAAATATTATTTAGAGTGTGAAAATGACCAGACTACCCTTATTAAAAATAAGTAAAGTTAATATTTTCATACTGTGAAAATGACCATATTACCCTTACTAGAAATTAATGCAATAAACATCAGGGAGATTATAAAATGACCAAACTGCCCTTATCAAAAATAATTCGAGTAAATATTATGTATGTGAAAATGACCATTTTACCCTTCTTTGGAAATAAGGTTAATAAATGTAATATTTGTGCAAATGACCAAACTACCCTTATCGGAAATAAGTAAAGTAAATATTACAAACTATGAAAATGACCATATTACCCTTAATGGAAATTAGTGTAATAAATATTATGGTCATTTTAAAATGTTGAGACTATCCTTATAGGAAATAAGTAAAGTGAATATTATAGAAAGTGAAAATGACCATATCGCCCTTCTTTGGAAATAAGTGTAATAAATATTGGGAGACTATGAAAATGACAGGACTACCCTTATCAGAAATAAGTAAAGTAAATATTACAGACTGTGAAAATGACCATATTAAATAAATAAAATAAATATCATGGAGACTATAAAAATGACCAAACTACCCTTATCAAAAATAAGTAAAGTAAATATTACAGACTGAAAATGACCATATTACCCTTCTTCGAAATTAGTGCATTAAACATTATTTAGTCAAAATGACCAGGACTATCCTTATAGGAAATAAGTCAAGTAAATATTATAGTACGTGAAAATGACCATTTTGGTTTTACAGAAATAAGGTTAATAAATGTAATGGAGACTGCGATAAGGGTAAAATGGTCATTTTAACAGTCTGTAATATTTACTTAACTTATTTCCGATAAGGGTAGTCTGGTCATTTTATTTGTCACCATGTATTTATTGCACTAATTTTTAGTAAGGGTAATTTGGTCATTTTCACCGTCAGTGATATTTACTTTACTTATTTCCGATAAGTGTATTATGGTCATTTTCACAATATCCATAACATTTATTGCATTTATTTCCCCTAAGGGTAAAATGGTCATTTTCACATGACAAGTACTACTTACTTTACTCATATCCAAAAAAGGTGGTCTGGTCATTTTCACAGTCTCCATAATATTTATTGCACTTATTTCCAGTAAGGGTAGTATGGTAATTTTCACCGTCAGTGTGATATTTATTGCACTTATTTCGAATAAGGGTAGTTTGGTCATTTTGACATTCTCCGTAACATTTATTGCACTTATTTCCCCTAAGGGTAAAATGGTCATTTTAGCAAACTTTAATAATTACTTTACTCATATCCGATAAGGGTGGTCTGGTCATTTTTACAGTCTCCAAAATATTTATTGCAGTTACTTCCAGTAAGGGTAAAATAGTCATTTTCACAGTCTATAATATTTAATTTACTTATTTCCGATAAGGTTAGTATGTTCATTTTAACTGTCTCCATGATATTTATTGCACTAATTCCTAGTAAGGGTAATATGGTCATTTTCACTGTTTGTGTGATATTTATTGCACTTATTTCTAGTAAGGGTAATATGGTCATTTTCACAATCTGTAATATTTATTTCACTTATTTCCGATAAGGGTAGTATGGTCATTTTCACTATCCACGTGATATTTATTGCACTAATTCCTAGTAAGGGTAATATGGTCATTTTCACTTCTCCGTGTGATATTTAGTGCACTTATTTCTAGTAAGGGTAAAATGGTCATTTTCACAATCTGTAATATTTATTTCACTTATTTAGATAAGGGTAGTATGGTCATTTTCACTATCCACATGATATTTATTGCACTAATTCCTAATAAGGGTAATATGGTCATTTTCACTATTTGTGTGATATTTAGTGCACTAATTTCTAGTAAGGGTAATATGGTCATTTTCATTGTTTGTGCTATTTATTTCACTTATTTCCGATAAGGGTAGTATGGTCATTTTCACTATCCACATGATATTTATTGCACTAATTCCTTGTAAGGGTAATATGGTCATTTTCACTGTCTGTGTGATATTTAGTGCACTTATTTCTAGTAAGGGTAATATGGTCATTTCACAATCTGTAATATTTATTTTACTTATTTCCGATAAGGGTAGTATGGTCATTTTCACTATCCCATGATATTATTGCACTAATTCCTAGTAAGGGTAATATGGTCATTTTCACTTTGTCGTGTGATATTTAGTGTACTTATTTCTAGTAAGAGTAATATGGTCATTTTCACAATCTGTAATATTTATTTCACTTATTTCCGATAAGGGTAGTCTGGCCATTTTCACTATCTCCATGATATTTATTTCACTAATTTCTAGTAAGGGTAATATGGTCATTTTCATTGTTTGTGCTATTTATTTTACTTATATCCGATAAGGGTAATATGGTCATTTTCTTAATGAACTGCCAATATTACTTTACTTATTTCCAATAAGGGTAGTCTTGTCATTTTCACTCTAGTAATCTTTGAACCCGTGATGTTCAATTGATGTTACTGAGTTACTAGAGTTAGAAACTCAGTCTAACTCTAGTAATCGATGTTCATCCGAATATGAAAACTCGAGTTCTAACTCGGTAATCTTTGAACTCGGAATGTTCAAATCGATAAATTTCATTTTCGTTCACCCGAATGAGAAACTCGGGTCTAACTTTAGTATTCTTAACCTCGTGATGTTTTGAACGATATATTTCTTTCTCCATTCACCCGAATTAGAAACTCAGTCTAACTTTAGTAATCTTAACCAGGATGTTTTCGAACTACGATATATTTCTTCTTCAGTTCCGAATGAGAAACTCGGGTTTAACTTTAGTAATCTTCGAACTTTGGATGGTTTCTTCGTTCTTACCAAGTTTCGACTTAGAGTAGTCAGCTCGCGGCCGGGTTTCGATTTAAGAGTCTCTATGCATACATTTATTTTGAAATAGGGTTTGTTTAAGGTTTCGTAGAATATCTAAAAGAAATCTTACCTGTAAATGGATGGATTCGTCGTTCTTACCGAATTTCTGAATTAGAGTAGTCAACTCGCGGCGTGTTTCGATCTCGGATCTGCATGCATACATATATGCATAAATAGGGTTTGTTTAAGGTTTCGTAGAATATCTCGAAGAAATCTTACTGTAAATGGATGAATTCGTCGTTTTTACCGAATTTCGACTTATAGAATAACTCGCGACCGAGTTTCGATCTCGCATCCGGTACGCATACAATATAAAGAAATAGGATTTTTAAGGTTTCGTAGAATATCTTGAAGGAATCTTACCGTAAATGGATGGATTTGTCATTCTTACCAAGTTTCGACTTAGAGTACTCAACTCGCCGGCCGTGTTTCGATCTCGGATCCCGGTACGCATACAATATAGAAATAGTGTTTTTTTTTAAGGTTTCGTAGAATATCTCGAAGAAATCTTACTTGTAAATGGATGGATTCGTCGTTCTTCAAGTTTTCGACTTAGAGTAGTCAACTCGCACCAAGTTTCGATCTCGGAGTCTGGTTTGCATGCAATATGCAAAAATAGGGTTTATTTAAGGTTTCGTACTGTGAAATGGATGGATTCGTCGTTCTTACCAAGTTTCTAACTTAGAGTAGTCAATCAAGGTCGGGTTTCGATCATCGAGCCCGGTTTGCATACAATATGCGTAAATATTTCGACTCAGTTCACCCGAACGAGAAACTGGAGTATAACTTTAGTAATCGTTGAACTTGTGATGTTCAAATATGATATATTTCGACTCTAGTTCATCCGAACGAGAAACTCGAGTCTAACATTAGTAATCTTTGAACCCGTGATGTTCAATTATGATATATTTCGTCTCAGTTCATCCGAAAGAGAAACTCGGCTTTACCTCTAGTATTATTTGAACCCGTGATGTTCAATTATGATATATTTCGGCTCCAGTTCATCCGAAAGAGAAACTCAGCTCTACCTCTCGTAATATTTCAACTTGTGATGTTCAATTCAGATATATTTCGTCTCCAGTTCATCCGAAAGAGAAACTCAGCTCTACCTCAAGTAATATTTGAACTTGTGATGTTCAATTCAGATATATTTCGTCTCTAGTTCACCCGAACGAGAAACTCAGGTCTAACTTTAGTAATCTTTGAACTTCGTGATGTTCAATTATGATATATTTCGTCTCAGTTCACCCAAACGAGAAAAGTCTAACTTTAGTAATCTTTGAACCCGTGATGTTCATTTATGATATATTTCGGCTCCAATTCATCCGAACGAAACTCGTGTCTAATCATTGTAATATTTGAACTCGTGATGTTCAATTATTATATATTTCGTCTCCAGTTCATCCGAAAGTGAAACTCATCTCTACCTCTAGTAATATTTGAACTTGTGATGTTCAATTATGATATATTTCGTCTCCAGTTCATCCGAAAGAGAAACTCAGCTCTACCTCAAGTAATATTTGAACTTGTGATGTTCAATTCAGATATGTTTCGTCTCTAGTTCACCCGAACGAGAAACTCAGGTCTAACTTTAGTAATCTTTGAACCTGTGATGTTCAATTATGATATATTTCGTCTCCAGTTCACCCAAACGAGAAACCCAGGTCTAACTTTAGTAATCTTTGAACCTGTGATGTTCATTTATGATATATTTCGGCTCCAGTTCATCCGAACGAGAAACTCAGGTCTAACTGTTGTAATATTTGACCTGTGATGTTCAATTATTATATATTTCGTCTCGATTCATCCAAAGAGAAACTCAGCTCTACCTCTAGTAATATTTGAACTTGTGATGTTCAATTATGATATATTTCGTCTCCAGTTCATCCGAAAGAGAAACTCAGCTTTACCTCTAGTAATATTTGAACTTGTGATGTTCAATTCAGATATATTTCGTCTCTAGTTCACCCGAACGAGAAACTCAGGTCTAACTTTAATAATCTTTGAACCTGTGATGTTCAATTATGATATATTTCGTCTCCAGTTCACCCGAACGAGAAACTCAGGTCTAACTTTAGTAATCTTTGAACCTGTGATGTTCAATTATGATATATTTCGTCTCCAGTTCATCAGAAATATAAACTCAGCTTTACCTCTAGTAATCTTTGAACCTGTGATATTCAATTATGATATATTTCGTCTCCAGTTCATCCGAAAGAGAAACTCAACTCTACCTCTAGTAATATTTGAACCTGTGATGTTCAATTCAGATATATTCCGGCTCCAGTTCATCCGAAAGAGAAACTCAACTCTACCTCTAGTAATATTTGAACTTGTGATGTTCAATTCAGATATATTTCGTCTCCAGTTCACTCGAACGAGAAACTCAGGTCTAACTTTAGTAATCTTTGAACCTGTGATGTTCAATTATGATATATTTCGTCTCCAGTTCACCCGAACGAGAAACTCAGGTCTAACTTTAGTAATCTTTGAACTTGTGATGTTCAATTATGATATATTTCGTCTCCAGTTCATCCGAAAGAGAAACTCAGCTCTACCTCTAGTAATATTTGAACCTGTGATGTTCAATTCAGATATATTTCGGCTCCAGTTCACCCGAACGAGAAACTCAAGTCTAACTTTAGTAATCTTTGAACCTGTGATGTTCAATTATGATATATTTCTTCTCTAGTTCATCCGAACGAGAAACTTAGGTCTAACTCTAGTAATTTTTGAACCTGTGATGTTCAATTCTGGTATATTTCGTCTCCAGTTCATCCGTACGAGAAAATAGGTCTAACTCTATTAAACCTGGCACTTTTAGGGGCGACCCCGAAAGAATTAGGGGCGACACAAAAGACAAAATAGATTGAAAATACTTGTATACCCCTTCATAATCGGTAGTTTAGGTTTTTTTTTAGCTACCGATTGCAAAATCTCATTTTTGGGACAACTCTATATTCGGTAGTTATATGAACTATTTTGACTACCGATTATAGGCTCAACCAAAATTCCAAAAAAAAGGATTTTCGCAAAATCTCATTTTGGGGCTACTCTATATTCGGGAGTTAAATAACCTAAATCCCTACCGATTATGGTAGGATATTTGCCAAAGGTCTACTTTAATCGGGAGTCAAGATAACTTTATTTACTACCGATTATAGGATAGTCAAAATTCAAAAGATAAAGGATTTTACTTTATATTCGGAAGTTATACAAACCAAATTTACTCCCGATTGTTGATTAACTACCGATTGTATAGTTATCTACCGATTGTAAGGGTAGTTTGGGATTAAAAAAAAACGCACCGAAAATAACCTACCGATTGTGAAATAACCTACCGATTATGACAGTTTTTGTCGTTTTGTGTCGCCCCTAATTCTTTTGGGGTCGCCCCTAAAAGTAGGTCTGCTATTAAAACCAATAGAACTGTTCAATAATTTTTCTTTTTGACACATGGCAAGAAGTTAACCATCAGTTTTTTTTGTGGACCAATTAAATTGGTGTCATAGGGAGAGATCGTCTAGCTGCATCACACTATAACCGAGTTACACCACTTGTGCGAAATACACTATCTTCTTCTTTTTCCTTTCCCATTCCTTGTCTTTCATCTTCTAACTGCTGCTACCTTATCCGCTCATCCTTCTTCACTCATCCTTCTTCACTCATCGAGATCCATTCTTGATTTAATCCAACCAACTATAAATTCTCATTAGCGGTGAAAAATCATCGATCTATTAGATCCATCTCTGGTTCGACTAGGATAATAGTTACGATGATTGATTTTGTTAGTCAGAGAATAAAACCAAATTTTTTTCATTATTTTCTTCAAAGATTATCTCGATTTTTCCTATCGATTCTCTCATCTGAGATGAGTTTCTATCTCGTCTTTGGGTTTGTTGGATATTTTAAATATGTCGAGAAATTTGATTTGGGTTTAAAGAAGTTTTTCTATGCTTGAGTGTTTGTGGGTTTTTGATGCTTAAAGTTAAAAGTTTTTATTTTTATTTTTTGTAGAAATATGAACTATCTCCTCTTTCAGTTCTTCTCACAATCATCTGAACTATCTTTTTTGTTTATTCTTTTGTTTTTTTTTTTTCACAAAGTAATTTGGGATCTATGTACTTGAGTTTCAAATATACCCTAAACTTACCCGAAATCCTCATATCTCGCAAACCCGTTTTAGAGAAATCAAATCCATCTTTGAATAACTTTGGTTTCACAAACACAAGAGAATAGATTTTGAGACTCAATATTTGCAATTTTTTGTGAAGAAGAATCAGGTAAACTTCTCTATCTCGCTACTGGCTTGATTTGGCTTTGCATCTCTCTTTATCTATCTTTGTCTTGTAATTCTACTTTAGCGATTATGTGATCTATTGTGATGCAGTGATGTTGATTCAAGAATTTCTTCATGGCCAAACAATTGATGGATAAGGCGATTATTAGAATTACTGGGTGTATTTCAACTCTATTCAATCAATTTCCCTTAATTGTTAAAGCGGATCTTAGCTTTGGATTTGTGTGTTTGCAGATGTTATTTGGGTGATTTGTTAGTCTAAGTTAACTTGGATCTGTTTGTCTGAAATGCATAATCACTACATAATCACTACATTCGTTTAATGGGTTTTTATATATTGTATCTAATATCATGCATCGTCTATGAGAAATTAGTACTGCCAATTTCCAAGATGTTCTTTGTAGTTTCATATCTTAAATCGATCACATTCATTTTAAATATTTAAGTTCTAAAACAGAATTCATGTAATATGTGAATTGAATTCTCTAAGTATCCATGAATTGTGAGTTTCGTGTTTACATGAGTTTTAAATGGTGTTGTTTGAATAGCTCTACTGCTGGTCAAGAGTAATATGGTAGCCTTATGTGGACAATGCTTAAGCTGCTGGATTAATCATAAGATTATTTATGATTAATCTGATATACAATTCTCTAAGTATCCAGCTTAAGCTGCTACTTAAGTTGTTGTTTTAACTCTCATTTGCTCTAGCCTGAAGGATTTATTTCTATCTCTAATTTTTGCACAAACTTTTGCAAAAACAAGGAATGGGTACTTTACTAGTTCTTTGATACGCTTATATTGATGTAAATGTGTTTGTCATGTTTGTTTACCATTGGTTGATTAATATTTGTTTCTGATAGTACCTTTGAGTGAATGTTGGCATTGCTGAGCTTTTTGAATTTATGATTTGGACATCCTCAACTTTGTTGGATTAAATTTCATAATGATTGCTTTCCCTTTTAGTGTTTTATCTTGTTCAGATTCAGTCATTTAGTATTTTTTGATAATTCCAAGTGCTTTGTATTCTGGGGGTTTATTTTGGTAAGTTTTTATTTATCTTCTCCTTGCTTGGTTTGATCTGCAGGATTCCAAGTATGTCATTCTTTGGGTGGAGGATGATGCTTAGTTTCTCTTTTTGTCCCATCACCTAAAGTTTCTGGCTCTGTGGTTGCCCCTTACAATGCTACTTTGTCTGTTCATCAAATTGTGGAGAACCTCGATGAGTGTATGGTCTTGATAATGAAGCTCTTTATGATATTTGCTTTAGGACTCTCAAGCTCACTACTATTAGCTGTAATCTTTCTACCTTGAACTCTGTATATTTTTTTGTTTTTATTTAGCAAGATTTCTCAAGTCAGAGTTCAATTGTCCAGGAAACCTCAAACATCAATCCCATTCCCCCGGCTCCACTTTTTCATGGCTGGATTTGCTCCACTTACATCCTGTGGATCTCAACAATACAGAGCTCATAGTGTACAGAACTTACCCAACCAGATGTGAGAATTAGTATGTTAATTAGGGTTTGTTGGATTCTGTTCTTCATGTGTTTAATCTTAAATTTTTTGATTTAGTTAAAAAAAAATTATTTCCAATCTTAATTATGTATCTAATTGACTGGATGAACAAATAGGAGAAGTGGGTTTGTTTTGAAAATTGAATTCCAGTTGATACTTGTGTTATACTTCGATGTTCTAACTATTTCTTCCTTGGAATTATCTTTGTTTCAGCTGTTGAGATTTAATTTTGCAGGAAGTTAATATAGAGAATGCGACTTTGTGAAGGCAGGCCACACCAATGGAAACGGTCAAGTAAAAAGATTTTCTCTGAGGTCCTTGTATAGTTTGATAGTTGTGTTATACTTCGATGTTCTCACTATTTCTTCCTTGGAATTATCTTTGTTTCAGCTGGTGTTTCAGAAAGATGAGTGTCCGACTGTACCTCCCCTTTCAAATCGTAGGAGTTTGTATCCCAATTTAAAGAGATTAGGCATGCATGTTAAACTTGAGGGTGGGTTATTATGTTATATATTGGTGATTGGCTTTTGCTTACACTCATAACTAGTCTTTGATTGCCTCTTATTTGGCTTCTTTGTAGACGAAGGGCACAATAAGCTGACCGATAGATTTTGTGTGTGTGAAGTTGGAGAACGTGTGACAGAGGATGCTACTGAAATTCTGGTATGTCTCTTAATTCTGGTTTTTACAAACTCTTTTATGGGTTCATTCTACCTTCCCTAAGTCTGATTAAATCTAGTGCAATTCACATAACCTATTGTTTGATGTGCTTTTTTTTATTGTCAACAATCTGCTGCAGAGACTTCTCAAAAAAAAGATGTTCCAATATGTCCTTGTGCCATTTTGCTGCTGGAGTTCCTCCACTGGAGAAACTGAATATTTTCCGTATAGCGATCGCCTCTTTTTGTTTTACTTCTGCGTTGTTATTCGCTACTTCTTATTGTGTTGGTGTTGGTGTTGGTGTTGCGGTTGATGGTCCTTGTCATGGGAACCACAATACCTAGTATTCATACGCGAGGGGGAGAAATAGACTTCATAAGTTTCGAGCATCTGAGATTCTTCGGGTAATTCAGCTGGCAATTAGAACCTCTTTCTTAATATCCTTCTTAAGATGACCTGAGAATGCGATTGCATCTTAGAATGCGCCAGATTTTCATAAGCATTTTTTTTCTTGCTCTTATAAGCTGAGATTTTCACTCAATCTAAATGTCTCGTTTAATCTGTTTAATTTGGTTTCTGCTGTTTTTGCAGATCGTGGTTACTACTCTGTAGAGACTGTCACACTTTTCGTAGCCTTGAAAGTTCGTTATAGAGATAGAATTACAATCTTAAGAGGGAATCATGAGAGTCGCAAATTACTCAAGTGTAAGTTATGCTTTAATCTTTTGTTGTGATTAGCGGTTTGTGTTAGAATTAGAGCTTGGAATCCATTACTTGATTTGAGAATCGGATCCATCTCAAAAGTTCATTGTGATTGTTAACCGCCTCTTT
The DNA here is from genome assembly GCA_023531295.1 of Papaver armeniacum. Taxonomy (NCBI): domain Eukaryota; kingdom Viridiplantae; phylum Streptophyta; class Magnoliopsida; order Ranunculales; family Papaveraceae; genus Papaver; species Papaver armeniacum. Next base: position 206,378 of record JAJJWW010003450.1, read on the forward strand.
GGTTTGTTTTGGGTCCTGGTTTATAGATTCACAAAATATCGTTATGTAGGATTATTCTTTGTCCAGGATGTTTTCCTCAAAAGTATGTGCTTTGTAACGTTCTCATGTTATACAACTCTTTAGTGTATCACATGTTGAGAAGAATTTATCATAATAAGTTGGTTTATGTTAGAATTAGAGCTTGGGATCTATTCCTTGATTTGAGTAAATCTTGGTTTCATCTAAAGTTCGAGTGTCAGCGTTATTTTTAGGTTACGTTATTTTTAGGTTCCTTGATTTTAGGTTACATTATTTTTCTTCAACGTACTAATGACGTTTTTTCCATTGCAGGTTATGGGAGAACTTGTTGGGGTCGTTAAGATAATGCATCAACAGATCTCATATGCCTTCGGAAATAACTGTACGTAGTTATAACGAATTGATCATTATCACTTCAGATAATTAACTACTTGGTCTATTGAAAGCTTTGAATTTATAGAATTTCTTAGTAGCATAGTTCACTTGCATTCTTAAACAGCATCCAGATAGACCAAAACAAAATTCTCCAAGGTTGGGTCCATCTGGCTACTTGCACTCTGGATTTATTGAGAAGTTGAGCTTGTTTTTATTTGGTTGGAGCTCACAAGTGTTGGCTTTCAATTATTTTTGGTTAAATTTCATAATGAGCAGAACATTGATAGTTTGTGGAGAGTTTGTAGATCCAAAAATGTATGAATTGCGAGTTTTGAATATATTTGCAGCCTGTGTTTGATTGTAATCAGTATTGCAGGCTCGTGTTTGGTTGTAACTGTATTGCGGGCCTTTAAACTGGAAGCCCAGGTCCATCATAATGACCTGGGCTACCCATATTTTTTTTTATTTGTTATTAGAAAATTGTCACGGTTAATTGTGACTAGAAATTGTGACAAAAGAGAACACGTGTCACCATTACTGTGTTGTTATAAATGAAACTAACAGTTTAAATGTTACAGTAATCGTGACAAAAAAGACACGTGTCCCTGAAGTAGTTGTTGCTAAATTTTGGTAACATTTATATGTGTTACTATAACCGTGACGAAAGGGGACACGTGTCCCTGGCCGAATTGTTGTAGTTTTTGTGTGTGATTAAAACCGTTAAGATAAATGTAACAAATATGACACGTGTCGCAATCATAAAATTAGGTCAATTGTGACTATTAATTATTGTAACGCTTTTTTAAATGTGACTGTATCTGGCAATTGTCACAGATATAAACGTTACAAAACTCCATCACAATTATTAATAACGGCCTATTTGTCACAGGCTATACCCGTTACAAATTTAATAAGTAACAGGTATAGCCTGTGACAAAATTCCTGATTTGGTGTAGTGAAATTGGTTTTTGGATAGCTAAATAAGCAAGTATCGCATTTTCAATGACTATGTGCCTATCGTGCACTTGTTGAACACTTCTTGAGTTAGGATTCCCACACTCTTGACTAAAAGTGTTGTGAACCCTAGACCAAAAGGTTGTGGAATCCACCCTTACGGAGGACTGCCTTCGAACTGTAGTCTCCGCATACCAAGCTTTGGTGATTGCCAAATCTTCATTAGAATCAAATGAAGCCATTTCTTGTGTGTAGAGAGCTATTGGGTGAGTTAGATGGAGTGTGTGATGGTATGAGATTTGGAGAGTATATGCAAATAGTTGTGTGTTGTTTTGTGGAGATAAGTAGTGCATTTATAGGATGGTGCCCAAATTTGGCCGTTATAGTGTCCAAGTACAAGTGAATCAATGCAATTGTACTTGCAAAAATTTGAATTTTGAACCCGCCGGCGGGGTCGTAAATTTGCTATAATGCCGGCGTTGCAAAATGGCCAGAAATGTATGGGTTCATTAGCATGCCGGCCAAAATACCGCCGTCATTTTCTTGTTTTGTTTCCCTCCCGACCTTACATGATTTTAGGCATCAGAAGAATGGTTTTTTTTCTTCAAGATATGGCCGACAGGGTCTCTATTTTCGTACCCTTCCGGCTACAAAAACGCCGGCTTAGTAGGAATCGTATTACATTGCCGGCCCTGTTAACTACAATTTTTTGTTGACAGAGCCGGCAATCTGACATTTCACAACCTTGCCGGCCCTGGTAACTACACAATTTTTTGTTGACAGGGCCGGCAGTCTGGCATTTCACAACATTGCCGGCCCTGGGACAGCCGACAGGGTAGCTTAAAAAAAGCATGCCGGCAAGGTAATACGACACTTTATATAGCTAAACAAACCATTCATTCAACAACTAGAAATCCAACTGTTTTTTTCCAAAATACAAAACATGTCCCATAAACCGTAAAAAAACATTTGTCCACACCATTAACTTAAACATTTGTCCACCACAACATAAAGAAATGAACTAGGAAAGCATTCATTGGCCAAGACCACGACCACGACGACCACGACCCCGTTTTGGAACACTACCTTCACCACCACGACCACTGCTGCTACCTTCACCACCAGGACCACTGCTGCTACCTTCACCACCACGAGCACTACAAGTCCTCTTTTTATCAGCCTTTATCTTGGCTTGTGCATCCTTAATAGCTTTTTATTCCGCCTTTACTTCAGCCTGAAGTTGCTTGAACAATAGATGGGCATCCTCATTGTCAACATTGCAAGCATAGTCAATGTGCTTGCTTTGCATAGGTTCTCCTTTGTCTTTCGCGCAACACAGCACCCTCACAAAGGTCTTCAACTGATCCTTATATATTCAATTAAACAAAAAACAATTAATAGAATGATTCGGTAATGCAATCAATCTTAAAATAGTAAGAGCAACTCTAAAATACTTACAAATATATTAAGCAATGTTGCTGGGTCTTTCGATTCGATCTTCTTCTTACGAGCCAGTTCTTCAATAGTCATTGGCCTAATCACAGTAGGACGAGCCCAACCCAAGTACCACGCCATGTATTTCTCAGTAGCTTCATGACCGGTGGTCACCTCGTCCAAAAGACTCACATCGATTTGACCGCGACGCCTATCATCCTAATGTTCTTGAGTTGGTGCTGGAAGGTAAGAGACGTTCATACCTTTTTGGGAGGTGGTGCAATCACTCATATCCACAGTAAAGGCCGGATTTGTTGCATCGAAATGAGGTTCTTCTTGTACGTAACCCAATTGTCGCATTACCCGATGTGGATCGTACATTGAAAATCCTTCAAACACAGTCATCAAGGGTCCATAGTATAATGCAACAACTTCATTTCTCCTTGGGATTAAACCTTGATTTCTATCCTCTCGATACGGATCAAATATCGCTCTTCCGCAAATCAAATTGTCGATGGCGGCTCGGAGTTTCATAAGATTTTGTGGCATTTCCTTATCCTGAGTACCCTTAAAACTGTACCTTTGCGCTCTTGGCAAATGAACCGGAACACTGTTATCCACTTTGACGTAAGAGTTGTCTTTGAACAAAGAAGGGAAGCGTTCATATAAATACCCTTCCGGATTCAAAAATTCTAGGCATCAGGAAATATTCTAAGCAAGTAGCCGGAAGGGTAAACAATAATAAGATGCCGGCTGCCTTAAAAAAAAAACTTACGTCGGAAAGGTATATAGATGAATAACTCCGCCTAAGCCTGCGCTAGTAGCGATTCTGTAAACTATACAAAGGCAAGTTCTTCAACCTTATACCCTCCCGGCCAAACCCTAACTATGAAATCCCGGAAAGGTCGATAACAAAAAACCTTGCGTCGTAGAATGCCAATTCACAAATTCGAATTTTTCGACCTAATTTGACATGCGAACATGAAATCGAAGTACTAGAGTGAGTTTAAACAAGCCCTTACTTTCTTAAGCGCACCATTTCACGTGTTTAATGGGTTCAATTACTTCTTCTTCAACAGTTTTTTTCTTCACTTTCTTAGCAACCAAACTTGCAATTCCAAGGTTATATTCATTGGGTTTTCGATTAGTTTCTTTCATACGAGTTGCCTTCTTCCGTGGTGGATCCATTGATGAAGACTAATCGGCGTTTTCGAATCGACGATTTTAACGAATTGATCGACGAGTTTTGGTGGTGGTGGGGGTGATGGAGCCGGTAAGGTAGAGGTGGAGGAGAAGAAGAAGAGAAGAAGATGAAATTAAGAGAACGAAAACTGATTTAGGTAGTAATTAGAGTTATAATGGGAAAGGGTAATTTTGTAACTTTACCCATATGCCTCCCCCTTTATCCTTAAAAAAGAGTCCACTTAAAATTGGGTATACCCCAATTAATCTGGGTATTCCCCAATCTCGCCAGGATAATATACTTTCCATTTGTAGGTTTTCACCCTTCCGTTTTTACTGCATTCAGCCCGCACCATAAAAACAAAAAAAATTATTGAACCTCTTGTCAGATAGCTGCAATGATCCAGTCACTAATAATTTTCTGGCTAGTAGCTTTAAACTAAATTTCTATTACCAAGTACATAATTAAGCTTAATTAAAAAGTAAGGACCGGATTATTAGGTTAATTAGTGAATGCTTACCAGTAGTTAATTAATCCTAGATGGTTGTAATTTATTCTTGTTGATTTGAGATAATTGTGCAATTTCTCCGTTGGTTCATCATACTTCTGTACTGCATTATGTGAATGCATTTGAATCAGACAGGTCTTAGCTAGTTTTTTTTCTTCAAATAATTGTGCCATACTGTTCAAGACCTGACAGCGGAAACTACTTTCAAGTTTCAACCATAAGTTTGATTTGATGATGAAAGGTCGGAATTGGAATCTCAAAAGCAAATAACCAGTGTACGTATATATATATGGGTGGTGTGGTTGGAGTTGAACCATAACAAGATAAGACGACGATAATGCGAAATCCTGAAATGTGGAAGTATGCTATGAATTAATGTGCATACATAGAAAAGATGATGAAGTATCAGATCACTTTGTAATCTTACTTTATCAACATAGTAAACCCCATGACAGTGCAGCACACCACAGCATAATAATTAAACTAAAGTAAAGGATCAGATCACTTTGTACGTAATCTTACTTTATGAATAATTATTCAACCAACAGGCATGAAAAATCCGAATGTTATACAGTATCTCCTAATAATTTGTGTATAGCGGGTGATATAAATTTTCACCGTTCCATTTGTACGGAATTCAGCCTGCGCCATAAAATCTACTGTAATTTAACTTTTTTTATTGAATTTCTCTTCTCAGTTATTGCTTTCCGAAGAAATGGAGCTGTAACGGTCAGGTCAAGTGCTGCCAAGCTACTTTGTCAAGTCATAATAATAAAAGCTATACCACCATGATTGAATGAGAATTTCTTCTTGTAACTGATGATGATTTCTTCTCAAAGTATATATAAGAACATATAAAATCGGTCATTTTTGATCGTTTCCGAAAAGTAATCGAAGCTGGGAAGCTTCAGGAAATAATATTCCAATCTGCTCTTGCACCCAGCAGACACATGGTGCTGTGAGTAGTATTCTCATACACATATATGCATTTCAAACAAGCTACAATATACAAGGAACGATGAAATACCTCGAAAACTACTTATTGGTAAGAATTGCCTCAACCTATTTGGCACTATAATCTTCTGCATCAGCATTTGATGCATTATATATCTTCCACCGAACTAACATTGTCACCTCCTAAAACTCCAAAAATCCATACCCTGATGTAGTGATTTCATAAGCCTCCTCCTCCTCTTCCTCATCAGAACTTACGATTCGAAGTTTCTCTAATTTAGCCTTTTCCCTTTTGTTCTTTTTTAGCTTTTTCCTATAAGCCTTTTTGCTCTCAGAATGATACCTTGCTTTATTATCCCTCGTCATAACTGCAATCAAAAAACATTTACGAAAAACAACAAGAAGATAGATCAGAAATCACAGATCTCCACATACAAAAGATTCAAACGGAGAAAAAACTAAAGTTTGTCAGATTTTTATTCTAGCCCATAAACAGAACAAGAATAGTAGTTTGAAAAATAAACTCTTGCAGGAAAAATAAGCAACAAGCACGGATTTATGTTGTTTGGTTATGCTTTAACTAGATGTTTAGCTAAATGCAAGAGAAACCCAAATTATATCATCCTTGAGATATCGGGGGGATGTATAATTAACGATGCAGCGTGCTACTGCTACTACCCATCTCAGCCATTTTAAAAGAATACTGCATAAAGGCAGTGACCAAATTTGCTGGGAAATTTCATGTGCTCTACTCAATTACTTATCAAGACTACATAGATCTCTTTCCTATGTGAAAGCCATGAGACATGAAGCGACAGCTGTTAGGTCACTTTCCCGGCTCATACAAACGAATTAAAATATGATACTCATGGTTAACATATTTTAATTCCTGAAATCTGAACATTGTGGATAACTAAAACTTGAGGATACGATCTAGTTAACAATCTAGGAATGCCCCAACGACGATCATAGTATTGCACATGAGGGGATTATAAATAACAACCAAGAAATTCAATTCTTGAGATGGACTGTCATGTCTAAAATGTTGTCAGTATGAAGTTGCAATTCTCTCTAATGCGATATTATCACCAAATTAACCAACCATCTTTGTAAAGATTTATCAATAATTCCATCCAAGTTTAAAAACAAACATTAGTCCACTACAACTTGATTGTAACAATAAAACAAACAGATGATGAACACCACAAAACCATAACTCCAATTCTTTGAGAAGCAAACAAATTTTTTGCAATCCAAATAAAACCCATGACTAAAAAAACAATGAAAAAACTATGATCAACAAAACGGAATGCTCCTTTACGTCATCATTTTCCATTCAGACTAACAGTTTCCAATACATGTAATTGGAATACATTGGGTGACAAGATGACTTTGACTGCTCCTGTCCCGAAACTAGGTGAGTTTGGGTATGTGAATACTTCTAAGGTTGACAAAACATGGAATTGGGAAGACACCAAGGATGAAGTTGGGGATGTCAAAACTTTAACTAGAGTGACGGCGTTTACGATCGGAACACGGCTTTCGTACGACATACCATTCTCCTACACTCAGACTGATCATCCAATAATAAAAGAGAAACTTTTGTTATGAAACATGACTAGCCACAATGGCTACGGGTGATAATGCCCAGTTTCCTCTCAAGTAAAGCTCGCTTCATTCGTGGTGATGATGGAGATGGTCATGATCGACCTGTTGATTTGTTTTCTTTTTCCCCTTCTGCTTTGTTTTTCCGTTGTTTGTTTGTGCAACCAATCTCTCTGTTGTTTGTTTGTAATTTTGTAATTTTGTAATTGTTGAAAAAAAACAAACCTGTACCAGAGATGCAGATGTGAGAATACATTTCATTGTTTTCTTCTTCAATTTAAAATCCAGCGACTTCTCATCCTTGTTTTACTCAACATAGTTATAACTTCACATATGACTAGAGTGGAGGCGTTCAGTCAGCTCAACATTACCATGGACCGCACAAGCTCCGGCCTCTCTTGTTTTTCTAATATGTGCTTGTCAGCGTCATTGAGTTGTCCAAGAAGGTCGACCGTCCGCATTCAAGACTCTTATGAAAGTAACTTTTTCTATTAGACAAGTTCAGATACACTCGTCATTCTCATAGCCAAGAATTTACACTACAAGAATCTTAACCTATCGTAGCAGCCAATGTCGACTATGGCATAAACACCCACTAGTTCCGCGATAACTTAAATACAAACAAGTCTATTCCTCCACCCGCTCTCTATTACTACAACAAGAAATTATAATTTTTTTACCACACTCTTTTCATATTGTTGCTAAAGTTTTATAGAAAAAATATCATTTTAGAGTAGTAAATTATAGATTTTAGCTGCACTCGAGAACCGTTGCGACTATTTTTTTCTTCTTCTTTTGCTACGTATATTGAAGATGTGATAATATATATAGTGGTGTACCAATAGGTAGATTTTTTTGGGGTGTTACCTGCATATATCAAACTTTTGGAAGGTAATCATAGTGTTTTTAGTAGCCAACAATGGTTTTGTTTGAGTTTTGCTTAATTTGACAAAAAGTAGAGGATATTGGGAAAATGCCTCAATACGGGGTGCAATGTTGGAAATCTTACCTAACATGTAAATGCTTGGAAAAATGTCCCATTCCGTCAAAAACTCAGTGAAGTCACATGTGTGATTTTACACACGTGGAAAGAAATATATACCCTTCAGAATTCAGGGTTCGGGGACCAAAATTCATAATTTAGGAATTGGGGTTCAATGTTTAAGGTTCTGTGGTGGTTATGGCGGTTTTAGTGGTGGTTACGGTGGTGGGGGTTGCCTCACACATATTACCTAACCGAATGGATGTCAATGTCAACGGAATCGGGCATTTTTCCAACTATTTTTAACGTTGGATGATTTCCAACATTGCACCCGGATTGGGGCATTTTGCCAAGTTTCCCCCAAAAGGATAAAGGTATTTTATTGTCAACCCGCATTTATAAGTTTCTTCATTCAATTTCATTTGCGAGAATGCTTTGTAGATCCTAATTCTTTTCGTGTTGATCGAAATCATGCAGATTTGCTCCAATTTGGGGATTTTCTCCCAATCTCGCATGGCTTTTTTCTACAGTTATTTTGTTCTTTCAAATATCGTGGTTCTTGATGTTTCCCTTTGTTTATCAGGGGGGTCTTCCAAGAAACCTCTACTTTTCTTCTTGAGATAAAGGAAAATCTTATTTTGTTG
>JAJJWW010003451.1:0-14194 GCA_023531295.1 Papaver armeniacum
TACAATACATATATCGTGTCAAATCGGATGTTCTAGGCTAAGTCCTATGGGCTAGATTGGAGTGCTAGATTGGCCAAAAAAGTGTTGCAAATCATGAAAAAAGCGTGGGAAAAAAATTAACACTCAATCTGGCTACTTCTCTCTCCTAGCATTTGCTCGCGATCGCACTATCGAGCGAGATTGAAAGCATCTGAATAGTGCGGCGCTCAAAAAGTTGTCTCAACGTCGAACCGTTCAGCGCTCACAAAATCTAGCATTTGCGAGATTGAAGCATCGAAGCAGTTCGGCGTTCAAAAGTAACCAAAACGCCAGAATGGTGCGAGCGCTTGAAAACGCCGAATGGTTAGGCGCTCACGGATGACGTGGATGGCCAAACTAGCGGCTAGATATCTAGCCCATAGGACTTTGGAGGTTGCCCAGTGTGACGTGGATGGCCAATCTAGCGACTCAGATATCTAGCCCATAGGACTAAGCCATACAAGTCCCTTCCAACTACTTCACAACATAGCAAACAAATTAAGCCAGACACCATGAAAATCGAGAACCCATTTCCTCTCTGCACATCCGCAAGCTCTTCTTTTTCTTCTTAGCTAATATCAATTTTTCAAACATTTTCCCAAGCTAGCCACGCTGTGCCAAACACACTCTACCTTGGCCTCAGCTACGCCCCGGTCATGCCACCAAACACCATTACCTTGGCCCTAAGCCGCGCCATGCCAAAGTAGCGCCCGTACCTAGGCTTGCTAAACCGTGCAACCTAGGCCAAAGTGTACTGAATGCCATTAGCACATGCCAACACACTCGCTGGTAGCTTTTCTTACCAGGGCGTGGCCCTAATGGCAGAGCATGCCATTGGCACATGCCAACACGCTCGCTGGTAGCTTTTCCTACCAAGACGTGACCCAAATTGGCCACGCATGCCATTAGCACATGCCAACACGCTCGTGGTAGCTTTTCCTACTAGGCCGTGACCCAAATTAGCCACGCATGCCGTTGGCACATGCCAACACGCCACGTAGCCTTTACCATGCCGCACCCAAATTGGCCACGTATTCCATCGGGCACATGCCACACGCACGCCGGTGCAAGTTTTCTTACTGTGCCATGGCCCTAATGGCTGAGCATGCTATTGGCACATGCCAACACGCCGTCGGTAGCTTTTCTTACTGCCGCGGCCTAATGGCCGAGCATGCCATTGGCAGCATGCTAACACGCCGCCGGGTAGCTTTCTACCAAGACGTGGCCCTGGGCACGGTCGAGCATGCCATCGCACATGCCAACACGCTCACGGTAGCTTTTCTTACCAAGTCAGGCCCTAATGGCCGAGCATGCCATCGCACATGTCAACACGTCGGCCGGTAGCTTTTCTTACTGTGTCGTGGCTCTAATGGCTTCGAGCATGCCATTGGCACATGCCAACACGCATTGTCGGTAGCTTTTCTTACTAGACGTGGCCCTAATGGCCGAAAGAGCATGCCATTGGCACATGCCGACATGCATCGCCGGGTAGCTTTTCTTACCAAGCACGTAGCCCTAATGGCCATGCCATTGACACATTGTAAAAACCCACGCCGTAGCCTAACTTGCAAAACCGTGCAACCTACACACCAAGGCATTCCGCATACGCCATTGGCACATGCCACACACGCCACTAGCAGCTCGTACGCATTGCCACCTGCACTCAAGGTGCAACCCGCAACAAAAGCAGCCCGCACATTCCATTGGCACATACCACACGCCATTAGCGCCGCCGACTTGCACTCAAGGTGCAACCAACACTCGAGACATCAACACAACCGGGGGATGCTTTCCAGGGTCTTGGTTTGGCGGTCACAAAGATGCAACATGACACTACGCTCACATTAAGAAAGCGTGAATAGGAATAAACGTCAAATAAATGAGGAAATAATGGTGAAAACGTTTTCACCCATAAATACCATGCGGTTACCACCTCCTCCCATTATTTCACCCTTTACTCTCTTCCTTCATGAGGCCGTGGTACGTTTAATCTCGACTTGTATAAATAGGTCTTTACCTATTTCCACCGCACAACAGTGTCTCGGTCAGAGAAAAATACAACACTCTCGTAAAGGCAACTTTGCAAGCTCTCCAAAAAAGCTTTCATCTCTTGCAAGCTTCCTAAGCTTTCACTTTCTCGATACAAGTCGAGACACTACTCTCCTGCACTATTCTCGGGGTCTCAACAACTTTCTTTGCTTCCTCCCCAAATCAACCTTCTCCTCCACTTTGTGACCGAAGCAAGTCCTGGAACGGCCATTTCTTGGTTTAGGCCGGACTTGTACAGATTGATCTCGAATCTAGAAAGTGCTCACGTGCAGCACATTTGTTTAGGGTTTAAAACCGTTTCTCACTCACCTACCGAATTTACAAAATCTGGCCAAACGATTTTTACCCATAAACAACTGTAAAGATTATGTAATAAATTGATTAAAAAAAAATCAAAGATTAAGATATCCTCTAATATCTTTTCTCCATATAGTGTCCATGTGTGTGATAGAATATTCTTTTAGCTAGTCGGCGAGTTACGTCGTCGATAACGTCTTTTTAAAAGGAGAAGGAGATAGAAAATAGATGGGAAAGAAAAGAGAGAAATTTCTTATTCATGTGTGTGTGTTTACAAAGGTTTGAGACTCTATTTATAGATTTTACATACTTGGTGCCCAAGTAGTGGGGTCCCACTAAAGTGGGCATCTACCTAATAAACTTGCTTTAGAACAAGCATAATCTTGTACGTGATGGTGTTTAATTTATTTTTCAAGGATCACACGGTTATTCTCACTGTAATTCATAATTTTGAGGCCAATTTTTAAAACTTTAAGCTCTTATCCAAAATTAATTGTTTAAATCTTTCGACTTAATGGTGGTGATTGGCTGGGTTTCAAGGAAATACAGTTCTGACATGACTGGTAGTTCGAGAAGAAGTTGTTGAATATTGAATATCCTAGACAATTATAGAGCAGCGTGCAAAAGCAGTGTACTGTTGCGGAGGTACTACTCGTCTTGGCAACTAGCAGCTTTTCCGAATTAAAAACTTCAAGCCTTCCTTGGCCTTGCATCTACTATTTCGAGCATATGACCTAAATTAAAGAGACTGATCTTTTGTCTACATGGCGTATAATGGGACAACCTGATATAAAGCAACCTCTTGTTTACAGTCTACTGATCAAATCAGAAAGTCCCAAATCCCTTATATAAATACACGCCAATGACACTTAAATTGGACATAAGAAATCAGGTAGCAGTACACTACTAGCGGAAAATGGCTAGTAAACCAGGCATTCTCACTGACTGGCCATGGAAATATCTTGGAAGTAGGTTCAAGGTACGTACTTCACATCTATGCCTTTTTATTAGCTCAATTTCCTATTATAGTACGGCCTTTATGAGATGATTTTATTTGTTGCTAAAAAGGTTTTGTTTGATGATGATGAAAGTACTTAGTTTTGGCACCATGGGTGGTCGATAGCACGTATACTGCTTTGAAGATGATGATCAAATCAGTATATGCAAAACAAGAGGAAGAAAGCGGCAGCCACAAAAACAGCAGGGACGACGCCACGAGGATATACTTGATCCTCTTTCCCCTTCTGTTGTGGAGGATAATTCATGCCCAGATTTGGACAAGTTATGCTCGTTTTAGAACTGCCAAAGCCAAGAACAGAATACTTGACAAGCCAATTGAATTTGAACAAGTTGACAGAGAAAGCAACTGGGATGACAATATCATACTAAATGGAGTTATATATTACCTGGGTTGTAAATGGGTACCAGCTGCAGCTAAGGAGAACTCACCAATGCCATTCTGGAGAACAGACGGTGTAGTCATCACAATCCTACTTCACATGGGTCCAGTTGAATACCTATACTACTGGCTTCACAGAGCTTTACATCATCATTTCCTTTACTCTCGCTATCATTCTCATCATCACTCTTCCATTGCCACTGAACCAGTCACATGTAAGTGTATTCATCACAATCTATCTACTCCGGCTAGCTTTGGCGCACCTAATTAGGGTTAAAACATGCCTCTGCACATCACCAACCTTCCCGTTATATAAAGAAAAGAACTCTTTTTGGTAGGAGACCCCTAAATTACTTAGTTGTCCCTATCTTTTACATATTTACAGAAATACCATTATTTTAAAAATAAATCAAAAATTTAAGAAACTTAATATCTTTCAAAATATACACTGATTTTTTATAAAATTTATATATTTGAAAAGCTCTTTCAATTATCTACGTAATGAGTACAAATAAGAATAGTACACTTTTGTTTTACGAAAAAATTTTTATGACTTTCAAATTTAGTATTATTGGATGATTAAAATTCAAACTGTGCATCTCACATGTGTCCTTTAGTTAATATAAAGAAATGAGATAATTGTTTGGTGAAGCCTTTTCACATGACAATAATACCCTCATTAACTAAGCTTTTTAGTTAGTATTTGTATAATTATAGGAATGTCATTGTTTTAAAAATAGATTAAAAAAAATTAAAACTTAGATATCTTTAAAAATACACATCGGATTTTTACAAAATTAATATATTTGGAAAGCTCTTTAAATTATCTATGTAATGAGTACAAACAAGGATATTAAATCATCAGCTTAGGCCTCTTGAATCAGGCAAGTTATTAAAATAGGGAATTTTGATTAAGTATATCCCCTTTGGGGCCTATGACTACAAAACAAAAATGGTCATCACGAAGTAAAATGAAAAAACCTTCATCCAACTATTTTACTAAAAGGCTAAATTATCTTTAATTAATTAACCTTAATTCGGATGATTATTGATGTTTAACTATGTTAATATAAAAATCAACTAATTTTGTTTAAAAAAAAATAAAAATAAATAAATTTGGCGCTTATAAACCTATTGTATCAATTATCTCACAATTTCCAACTATTCATTGTTTGTAAATGCTGCGCGCATTCAGGATGAAGAACTAAACAGGGATGGGGGAGTATATTCAGAAAAACATCCAAACTTGAAGATTAGGATTGTGGATGGGAGTAGTTTAAGTGTTGCTCTAGTGGTTAATCACATCATCAAAATCATCCCTCAAGGCACCAACCAAGTCGTAATGAGAGGAAAATTCACAAAAGTGGCCTACGCGATTGCGTTGATTTTATGCCAAAGAGGTACTCAAGTAGTGGCCGCAACGACAAAAAATGAATTTGAAAAGCTCAAATTGAAGATGAAGATGAAGCTGGACACAATGTCATTAACTTCGGATATTAGTAGTAATCTAATCCACTCAACAACTTCAAATCAAGACGTAAATCATTGCAAAGATGGACAGGAAAATCCTACTAACCTTTTTGAGAGGTGAAGAGAGTTTTTGCTTCCCGTGTTGGAGGCCCTGCATAAGTTGTACTGGGGATGCAGACCGTGGAGGGGTGAGACGAAAGTTGCTGGCTTGGTTTGGCCGTACATCACCGAGGCAAAGCGGGCGCAGTCTTGGAAGGCAAAGCATAGCGGATGGCTTGGCACGTGTGGCCAAGAGGTGGTGTGGTCTTAGGAAGGCAAGCATGGTGGATGGCTTGACACGGTTGCTATTTGTGGCAAGGAGAGTTCATGATCCCACGTTTGGCAGCCTTGCATAGATCTTATTCATGTAGACCATGAAGCGGTGAGGTGAGAGGCGTGACTTAATCTGGATTCTCATCATCTTGGCTGGGTTAAGGAACATCATAATGTTGGCTCGACGAGTTGTTGCTGTCGGCGTGGAAAGCCATGGCATGGACAATCTGGCATGATAGGGCCTGCGATAGTGGAGTGGACGACTTGGCATGGTGAGGCCATGGCAAGGCGTGGTCCGGTGAGGCGAGGTGTGCACATCCTGGGGAGGCAAAGCATATCGAACGGCTTGGCGTATGGGGCCAAGGCACGGTGTGAGCGGTCTTGGGTAAAAATAACTTCGGATATTAGTAGTAATCTTTTCTTGAAAAATTTATTGATTTGGTCCATCCAAAACTGACGTTATAGATTAAAAATAACAGTATGTAGGTTTTCAACAGATGTGGCTAGTGGGTGATGGATTTAGCGATGAGGATCAGAATAATGCACCAGTAGGGACGTTCTTTGTCCCATTTTCGCAAATTCCTCCGTGGATTGGGAACTTCAAAAATATGCGTAAAGATTGTGTCTACTTTAACACACCAGCAATGGAAGTTCCCCAAACAATCGAAAACATCCATTCTTGCGAGGTAATGGAATTAGTAACTAATAACCTACCTAATATTGATGTTGGCGACTTACAATAGTATGTAACAGGACTGGTTGCCAAGAAGAGTTATGAGTGCATCCCGAATAAGTGGTATACTTCACGCATTGGAAAAACGGGACTCGCATGAATGTGATAGTGAGTCCTCAATAACACTCGAGGACGTTGAGAAAGTATGGAACGCAAGTTTGCAGCATGGATTCCGTCCTTGCTATGCCCCTGTTTGATTGATCGATATATATATATTGATCGTTGCAGATATAAATAATGTACCGTATACAAATGAAGCCATGGGTTAACAACAACAGACGTCAAAGTCTCCACCGTATGAATGAATTTTATCTTTTCCAAAAATATAAAATAATAAATTTTAAATTTTTACTTCAATAATGAATTTGGTTTAGTGGTATTACTAGTACAACGTTGCCACGGTGGGAGGGCCGACCAAGATTGACGCAAAACTAAATTTGTAATCACATTTCAGCCATATGAGTCAGCTATCTGGATCGGTGAGTCAACTCGCTAACTGAAATTCAAATTTTGAGTTCTATCTGTTCGGCATGTTCCCGGCCATTTCCAACCATTCTTCCATGCACACAGTTCACTCATTCAATCCTAACATACATCAAAGCCTTAACCATTGCAGCCACATCACATCGCCTAACTCACTCCGCATCAACTTCATTCTCTCATTCACCGCCTCATATTCTTTCCCCGTACTCAATTGCAAGCACCACCAATGCCGCAACAATTAACTCGTAGCTTCTCAAACCATCAATACCACTCTATATCTCGCAACTCAACTCCCACCAAATAGAGCACCGCCACCAAACACCCGCAATGATTATTAGGCCCACACTGCATACGCACCACCATGGCTACAAACTCGCTCAAAACATTATCCATAAAACCACAATAGTCCCATTCCATCATGTATTGCCTCAGCAGCTGATATTCACCAGGCTGTCATCCTGCAAACCACTAACAAGAGTAAAGACTCTACTCCATTTAGTTTAATAGGAGGTACCACTTCCGGTATGAAGGATGAATTGTCATAGGTTATACCAAAGTACCTCTTTTCTTCTTCTCGCATGTTTTTCTGTCGCTCTTCGTAGTACACGAAGTCATCAAGTAGAGATGTCTTCGCCAAATAGTTCTTAAAGATATTCAGGCATGTCAATTCCTCGGCTTGAAATGTATCTACCGGTGCACTAATCATGTCAGCAGCAATTTTAGATGATCAAAACATTAAATAATAAACAAAAATAAAGACAAAAGATTACTTCTTGGGTATCTCGTCTATTTGTGACTGGCTTATTTTAGTTGTTCTCTAATAAAATATGTCGAAAATTAGTGTTGGGAACATCCTTTATAAAGTGCCACTTCGCCCCCCCCCCCCCCCCCCAACTACCGCTCCATTTGTCTTGCTGCCAGAAATTCATGTCTTTGTTAAAATCAACAAGACCTGTCATCTCTGCAACACCACAAAACTGCTCGCTTGCATCGACTCGCATCAAAATTCTCTCCTCAGCGAAACTTAAAGCATAAACAGTTGTACAACTACAAAGTAAAATAGAAAACGTGCAGAAACACTATTTGTTTGTTTGCTAAATGTAGAAATAAAACAAACCAAAATGATGGTAAATGCAAGAACCCAAATGATAAATTTAAAACTCACAGAGAAAAATAGGAATATCGGGCATCATCCACTTGGCTTCCTAGATGATATTCTCGTACATCTTCACAAGGATTCTCCAAACCTCTTGTTTCCATTAGAGTGCTTGACCACACGTTATACTTGATACTTTTATGCACATCGGCTTGACTATAAGATTTGATAACAAGAACTTGGCATCAACGTAGTTGAGATAAATCTTCTTGATTATAATTATCTCGCACTGATAATGATGTCACCTGTGAAATGCATGACACCCCTTGGTTTTTTAATCTATTCTTCCTAGGCCCCTATCATGTTCCCCAACAGATCAGTGTTTCCGTTTACATATTTCAAATCCTCGCCATAATGAAGCCTCGGCTTGAACTTATCCACCACACCCCATCCACGAGCATTTGATCCGAAGTCTGATAATCCATTCACAAACGCAACAAATAGATGAAACACCACGCGGGAACTGATTATCTACTCGAAAGTACTTGTGCTCTGAAAGCATGAAAAACAAAGTGCACGGAGTTAAACATCCAGTCAGAAACTAAGCAGTTCAAAATGTGAGCCTACATTTTAGAGATCCCTTTATTTTTACATTAGGGACAACCTTATGAGAGATTTTTGTTTAACCACAGCCTACATTATTCTAGATCGAACAAACATGAGTGCAATTGAAGGGAGCACATACATGTTCAAGGTATATTCTCTTTAACTTAGGCACTAGTTTATATGTCTTTCAGTCAGGACAGAAGTGTTAGGAATCCTCGGGCCTAACTAACCTCGAAAACCGGCTTGCAAGGTTAGGGTTGCCCAAGGCTTATTAAGCATGGAACCTAGGTTGCCCTAGGCGATGTGGTACTATTTAACACCCCCTCAACGACTAGGGCTACATCGACGAGAGTGGCACGGAAGCCACGGGACACACACTGGCCGGGATACGGAGTGGTACGGAAACCACGGACGCACACTGGCGGGGATACGGAGTGGTACGGAAACCACGGACACACGGGTAGCGTTGAGAGGGGCCTGGCTCTGATACCATGACAAAGTTTGTCATGACAACAGTGTTATGGAGAAAAGGTTTTCTTCACTGATCTGAATGCCTTACACAAAGGATTACCTCAACAACTTATACAGGACTCAAGACTCTTTACAAGGAAATAAGATATTACAAGATATATTCTACTTATACAAGATATATTCTAATAACTACATAATATGACACAAAGAGAAACAAGATATAGCAAATATATGAAAGTAAATGCCATATCTTTTAACACCCTTCTCAACCTCAAGATGGTACGGCCAACACATCTTGAGGTTGTTTACTAAAAACTCGAGAGTCTAGAGAAGACAAGGACTTGGTGAAGAGATCAAGAAGTCGAAGTTTGACTTTACATACGGTGTGATAGTTTTCTTCTTGAAATGATGACGTACAAAGTGACAATCTATTTCAATATGTTTTGTACGTTCATGAAAGACATCACATGAGCAATATGAATAGCAGCCTTTGTTGTCACAATACAAAGGAGTAGAATGTGTCAAGTGAATGCCCATGTCACTAAGTAACCATCGTAGCTAAATTATTTCCGAAGTAGCGTGTGCCATAGCTCTATATTCTCGCTCAAGACCTTTGGATCGAGAAACAAATCGATTGTTTCTTACTTCGCCAAGAGATTAAAGAGCCGCCAGAACACACAATAACCAAGTGGATCTTTCGTCTCATTACATCGCTCGCTTGATCCGAATCGCATAAGCACGAAGATGAAGTTCGATTGAGAAGAAAATCGTAAACCTTGATCCCAGTACCCTTGATGTATCGGAGAATTCCCGAGAACCGCAAAGAAATGTGTGGTACGGGAGCTGACATGAATCGACTCACTACATGAACCGCATAACTAATGTCAGGCCTTGTGATAGTCAAATAATTTAGACTACCCACCAGAGTTGTCTATATAAAGTTGGATCTGTGCAAAGCTTTTCCATCGATAGAATTGAGCTTAACATCTGATTCTAAGGGTGTTTCGAAACCTTGCTATCGGGGTTAGACCAGCTCTATTGAGAATCTACATTGGCATACTTAACTTGTGAGATAAAATACCCTTGAGATGATCTGTCAACTTCTATTCCAAGAAAGTATCTCAAATGTAGAGATCTTTCATTTGAAAGCATAAATTTAGATGAGATTTCAATGATTGTATACCTTCTCGTGTCACGCCGTGATAATCATATCATCGACATATAGAAGAAGAAGTACTATCCCCTTTTTAGATTTTCGATGAACATTCTTTGAGTCATACGGACTTTGACTATACCCAATTTTAAGAATAGCAGAGAAAATTTTTGAACCATGCACGAGGTGCTTGTTTGAGACCATAAAGAGCTTTACGAAGCTTGCATACCCGATTTGGAGAGTGAGATAGACCTGGTGGTGGACGCATATACACTTCTTCTTGTAGTTCTCCGTGTAGGAATGCGTTTTTAACATCCATTTGATGAAGATCCCAACGCCGTAAAGCAGCCACGTGAAGAAGCGTGACGCACCTTTGTTGTCATACGTGCAACAGAGCAAAAGTCTCTTCATAATCAATGCCATATTGTTGTGTATTTCCTTGAGCCACAATACGAGATTTACAAATACTCCAAAGTACCATCGATTTAGTCTTGACTTTATAAACCCTGACTTCCCACAACAGGTTTTCAAGAGGTAAATCCACCATTTCCATGTACCGCTTAGTCTATGTGCAGTCAACTCATCTTTCACTGAGTCTTGCCAACGGGTATGATAGAGGCTTCGTAACTCTTAGGTTCATGTAATGACAAGATAGTTGACAATGAACAATGATAATCGAATACTTAGCCGGTGGTCGTCTGACACGAGGAGGCAGTGAAACAGCTTCAGGTACAAGATCCTCGCTTGAAGATGCAACGTCAGGATGGTCCATAGAGTGATCAGCTGTAACTTCAATTTCAATAATTTCTGCAGGTTCAGAGGGAATATGAACTATAGGATTTTCCTGTGACAACGAATTTTCAACGGAATTATCTTCAAAAGGATCAAGATATGTGAAGTTTTCTAGGAGGAATCTTTGCTACTAGGAAGAGACCAAAAAGGAATTTTATCCCAAAACGTTACATGTCTAGAAATGCGTAACCTTCTAGTTTCGTGGATCATAACATCTATATCCCTTTTGTTCTATACCATAACCTAAAAAGACACAAATGGTATTCTTTTCCTAGTTTGTTTCGTTCACGTTCCGAGAGAAGAACAAAACAAGTTGAACCGAAAACATGGAGTTCGCAGTAAGTTGGTTTCTTATTATACAAACACTATACGGAGATATACCTCCTATAACCACAGAGGGAATACGATTAATGGTATAGACTGCAGTTGAGAACAGATTCACCCCAAAAATTTGAAGGACAGAGTAGGAAAGTAGTTGTGTTCTCGGCTGTCTCAATAATATGACGATGTTTTCGTTCAGCAACACCATTTTGTTCGGGAGTTTCTCAGACAAGATAGTTGAAGAAGAGTTCCTTCGATTTTAAGAATTCTTTGAAAGGGTTGGATATGTACTCTCCACCTTGATCTCGCACGAAAGGTTTTGATTGTTTTTCCAAATTGCGTTTTGATCATTATAGAAAAATCGTAGATTTTTAGAAAATCGATCTGATGTCGAAAAGATAGATCCAAGTAAAACGAGTGTGGTCATCAATGAATATAACATAGTACAAAGCTCCTCCTTTGTTGCAAAAGGAGCCTTACCCCAAACATCTAATGTATAAGATCAAAAGGTGCATTAGACTAAGTAACACTTTTATTAAAAGGAAGAGCAGTCGTTTTGCCCATTTTATGCAATGCAATGAGGTTCCTTTTCTCATGATATATTTCCTAATAACCCTTTATTAATCATGTAGGTAAGACGGAGAAAGAAACATGACCTAATTTGGAATGCCAAGACATAAATGGTGATACCTTGTGAAGGTAAAGTAGACGCAGAGGCAACAACAAGTTTGTTCTTGGATTGCCGAGGAACGACTAGAGACTCAGACGTACAGCCGGGCCAACTCTACGGCCTATCCCAACAAGCTTCTTTTGTCCGGGATCCTCGTATATAACAACCAGATGAAGTGAAATAGATGTTAAAACCTTGATTACACAACCGTCCAATAGATATAAGATTCATTCGATTTGCGGCACAAGAAGCACATCTTGTATATGTATGTTGTTAGAAATTTTAATATGGCCAATATGACTAGCCGTTATTTCGTACTCATCCGCAGATGAATCTTAGGTGTAATAATAGGATACTTTCTCTCAAACAAAGTTGAGTTGAAAGTCATGTGATTTGATGCCCTTAGTCAAGGAACCATTCGGTCGAGTATATACCGTTGGAATCGAGAAGGCAAGATGCTACCGTAGAATTATTACCAATGGACAAGGCTTGTTTAAGCATTTCTTGAATTTAGCCAAATTGGGTGTGGTGGAATGTGCAATCGCATCTTGTGGTTTCTCCAAACCATATGAGATATTAGCCGGAGCCATGAAACATGTGGGCCGGGAATGTGCTATTGTATCTCCTTCTTTCTCTCATGTTTCCTCGGATGAGGGTGAAGTGCAATTCCCAACCAAATGTCCAAATGCCCTTGCAATAGTTGCACCGAGGTGTGCCAGGAGGTGCGGTTTGAGATGTCAAGCTTTGAGAAGTACCGAGGCGAGACTAACGTACGGTTCTTAGCAATATGGCCAAAATTCTTGGTTGTGACACTGGATTTGAGAAAGATCACGTGAACCCCTTTGATTGTTGGTTTGTGAGTTGTAACTTGGTCGTGTTGGTACCGCAAGGACTGTTTGAACATCTAGTTTCACTCTTTTACGAGTCTCTTCAAATGATAAGCTCGTAGAGAGGGGCTTCTACAGTTGGGAGAGGAGATCGATGAAGGATTGAAGCCCTGGCGTTTCAAACTCCTCTCTCAATGCCATCAATAAGTTGAACTAGTCTAGACTCTTCTCTATATCGCCAGATTTCATCATCAACAGTCCACTTAGGTTCCATAAGCTCCAGCTTGATTCCATATGATTGACATCTCAATGAAAATCAGAAATGGACTGATCACTTTGTTGTTTCAAAGAATGAATATCCTGCTCAAGTTTATAACGTTGGGCAAAATTAATTTGAGTGTACCTTTTTGCGATGAAATCCCATGCATCCTTGGCTACTTCAAAACTGATGAGCAGCATACTTATGGACGTGATAACGTGTTCCCTATCCACGTAATAACCTTGTGATTATTAACTTCCCATTTCTCATCGAGATCCAATCTTGAAGAATCTTTAGTTCCTTATCTTTGATGACAACGTCGTAACGTTTGGTTTTCTTTCAAATGCCATCAACATATTTCCACATCCCTTTCCCTTAAGAAAACTTCTCATGAGATATGACCAGTGATTGTAGTTGGTTCCATCAAACTTGACTGTAATCGGTGAAGAATCTTCTCGATACATGGTAAACTGATGCAGCTGGTATGACAGGAGATAATTGGATTTATGATGTATTAGGTTTCCAATAACTAGATAATAACTCAGAAGAAAGGAATGATTTTCACATTTAATTTGTTGCAGCGGAAAGTGGTTTTAGATTTTATCTGGCTCTGATACCATGAGTGCAATTGAAGGGAGCACATACATGTTCAAGGTATATTCTCTTTAACTTAGGCACTAGTTTATATGTCTTTCAGTCAGGACAGAAGTGTTAGGAATCCTCGGGCCTAACTAACCTCGAAAACCGGCTTGCAAGGTTAGGGTTGCCCAAGGCTTATTAAGCATGGAACCCAGGTTGCCCTAGGCGATGTGGTACTATTTAACACCCCCTCAACGACTAGGGCTACACCGACGGAGTGGCACGGAAACCACGGACACACACCGGTTGGGATACCTGAGTGGTACCTGAAACCATGGGACGCACACTGGCGGGGATACGGGAGTGGTACGGAAACCACGGACACACGGGTAGCGTTGAGAGGGGCCTGGCTCTGATACCATGACAAAGTTTGTCATGACAACAGTGTTATGGAGAAAAGGTTTTCTTCACTGATCTGAATGCCTTACACAAAGGATTACCTCAACAACTTATACAGGACTCAAGACTCTTTACAAGGAAATAAGATATTACAAGATATATTCTACTTATACAAGATATATTCTAATAACTACATAATATGACACAAAGAGAAACAAGATATAGCAAATATATGAAAGTAAATGCCATATCTTTTAACA